>PVHX01015376.1:0-46950 GCA_004024805.1 Geosciurus inauris
CACTGAGCCACATCCCCAGCCCTTTTTATTTTTTATTTTGAGACAGGGTCTTGCTAAGTTGCTTAGTGCCTCACTAAGTTGCTGGGATTGGCTTTGAACTTTCCATCCTCCTGTCTCAGACTCCCAAGTGGCTGGGATTACCGGCATGCACCATGATGCCAGGCTTGGGAACCTGTTCTTAAAAATATTTCTTTTTCTAGCTGAATGTAGTGGCATACACCTGTATTCTCAGTGACTCAGGAGGCCAAGGGGCAAGAGGATCATAAGGTCAAGGCCTGAGCAATGCAGTGAGACCCTGTCTCAAAAAAAAAAGTTCTGGGGATGTAGCTCAGTGGCAGAGTGCCCCTGGGTTCAATCCCTAGTTCTGCAAAAAATAAAATAATATATATGTATATATTATAAAATAAATATTTGAAAATGATATTCCTTTAGAAAATTTGCAAATGTGAAAATATGTCCTCTTTGAAATAGTTATGATGGCAAAGAGTTGGTATATTTTGGGCTAGAGGATAGAGTATCAGAACAAAGAGTCGTGGCAAAGTTAGCTTCTTTTAAAACAAAGAAATCCAGAAAGGTGAAAAACTTTGGATTTTTCATGAGGAAAAGTCTGGTAGGAATGCAGACATACATGGATACATGAGTAGTATATAGACTCATCAAGAGGCAGATAATCCTTGGAGTCTCCAAGGGATGTTTAGAGCAGATTCTAGTTTCAGGGAAGTGAAATTATTGGATAATTTAAGAAAATAAAAACTGGAAAGCTAAGAAGTTTGTCACAGCTTGAGTTTAGCCCTGTGAGCCTGAGAGAAAAAAAAAATGTTGCTGCTGATGAAACAATTTTATCCTACATATGCACCTGTACATAGTAGATTGTCCACAACCACCTGTGGGATTGCTGAGGACCTTGATTATCTGTGTTTTTACTTCACTGTTTACTACAGTTCAGATCATAGTGATTTAATGATTCCAGCTGCCCAAATTTAAATGTCCACTTAACTCATTGTGAATAGTGATGTCCAGAAAAGTGATGTTTTCGAGTGTAGATCGCTATGTGGCTAAGCAGGCTATATGAAGCAGGTGACAAAAAGCTTAGATGATTTTATATTTAGAAGGTGCATCATGTGTGCATCTTGCTAAATTCACTAAAATCACTGCTCACTTCCACATTTGAGCAGAAGGCTTTGGGATGCTATTTTTGGGCTTTTGTGGGGGGCGTGGGGTAGCCTAGTTCACCAGGGATGGACAGCTTTGTGGGGATGGGGAAAGGGGAGTGCAGCCCTGGCTGAGCATGTATTCAAAGCGCCAAGCAGTACTGCCGCCTCTGTTTCTCCTGCCTCTTACATGAAATAAGATACCTGCCAGCAATTTCCTGTGCTGACATATTTTGAACAAAGCCTCCAAACCAGTGAGAAATGGAGACCTAGCAGATCAGGCTGGTCATTTGGAAAGACTGATGCTAGATGCGAGGTACCCTGCTTAATATCACGTGAGTTATTTGAAAACTGTTCTGTGGTTCAATAAGCTAAATGAGATTGTATGCAGCGGACAAGAACTATTCACCCTTCTCAGATTTAGCTTGAGGAAGTGCCCTTAAAATCAAGAACTCCTTTATTTTGAGAGCACTGAATTCTCTTGGTGACTTTGGTGAAAGAGACATGAAATAATTGATAAAGGCAAATGTGCTTCAGATGGAACATAATGGCTCTTGGAAAGGAATGCCTGGTGAACATCTGGTGTCCTTTATTCTGAATGAACATCTGTCTCTCTTGGTTAATAAGTTACACCTGTCGAGCCCATCAAAATACCTACATCCCACCGAAAGTGAAAATACCAATGTCGAGGTCCTACCCCCAGAGATCTGATATAATTTCTTGGGTTTGCTTAAGCTTCAGGATTTTTAAATCTCTCCAGATGATTTTAATATGCAACCATGATTGAGAACCACTGTATAAGTACAAGGAGACATTAATGGATTAGGTAATATGACTTATTAATGCAGAATATTTTTAAAAACTAAATGACTATGAATTGCCTATAGAATTTTATCATGGGCTTAGAACATTTTTAATGATTTTATTTACATTGTTTTTATCAATTTTAACAGTTTTAGACAACTTTATATAAGATTTAATGAGCTCTTGTCAATCTTTTGATCCTGAGGTGTCTACTAGCAATTGTGTCAGTTACAGACAGCTACTAACAAATAGACAATAGTATACATCTTATGTGTCTGATATATACAAATATATCTCAAATATCTGTGCAATCCTTCCTCATGAGGCAAATTTACGACAGATTACCTATGTCTGAAGACAATCTGGGGTGACTTTACTAGTTTTCTTTTTTATAATAAGCTCATATAGACAAATTTTGTAGGTTTTTTTCATCACTAGGTAAATATGATTGGATGAGAGTCTTAGTAGTCAGAAACAATTTAATATTTTTTGCTGTTTTGTTTTTTGGTACAAAGGATTGAACCCAGAGTCACTTAACCACCAAGCCACATCCCCAGCCCTTTTTATTTTATTTTATTTTTTCATTTTGAGACAGGGTCTCACCAAGTTGCTTAGGGCCTCACTAAGTTATTGAGACTGGCTTTGAACTCAGAATCTTCCTGCCTCAGCCTCCCTAGTTGCTGGGATTACAGGCATGAACCACTGTGCCTGGCAATAATTTAACTTATATTGGTAGGAATATTCCAGAAAGTCTGTTGTCTTTGAGCTGCTATAACAAAATGTCTTAGACTGAATAATTTATAAAGAATAAGAATTTATTACTCCCAGCTGTGGGGGCTGGGAGGTCCAAAATCAAGGCTTCAGAATATCAGTTTCTGGTGAGGTCTCAAACTCTGCTTCCAAGATGGCACCTGCTGCTGCCTTTGCAGAAGCGAAGGAAGCAAAGGAAGGGAGAAAATTCACTCCCTTAGGTTCTTTTATAAGGACACTAATCCACCCATGAAGATAGAACCCTCATGACCACCTCCCTGAGTCCTCACCTCTTTATACCATCACCTTGGGAGTTAAGTTCCAAGATGGGAGTTTTGGAGGGTTACCAACATTCAGGCCATTGCAGTTATCATGATCAGATTTCTTTTTGCTTAATTGCTATCAGAAATAGAATAATGAATATATCCCTAAAATGGCATGTTAAAAGTATACTGCATTCTGTTCCAAGTATAAGCAAATGGGCCCTGCTGATCCTCTATCTTAGGGGAGAAAAAGCAGGCATCACCTAGGCCATGCCAAGTTTAATCACTATATCTCATTCCTCTCCAGCCACCTGAACTGCCTTTACTACAATTATGGAATTCAGTCCAAGGTAAATTAATAGGTCCCAGCTAACATTTTCATGGTCAAATTGAGCCAATGCTCATATAGTAGTGTCTATTAAAAGCTATGCATTCACTATTTCTTTAAAGTCCTTCCTACTGCTTCCTGACAGCCTGCAGTATTTTATGTTTGTCACACTTCTCGGCTTTAGTAGATTTGATAAATCCAAAGATTCCCATATACCATGGCCAGTGAAAACAGGAGGGAAAACGCTTTTTTTTTTTTTTTAAACCCTAGACACACCTAGATGATAGCTATGGCAAGAAGTTTTTCTTTCATTCATGATATTCATTCTTATTAAACATCTAAATTAAATATTTGGATAAATTAAATAGTTGGAGTAATTTCCACATGATAACAGAATTCTTGTTAGCAATTTTTTTTATTGCTCTTTTGCTTCTTTTCCTTTGCATTCCAAAATTCCCTGAAATAAGTTTACTTGAAGACCTGCTCCAAGCACTTGGGAATTTCTTTGCAGTAGTTCATTTATGCAGCTTTAGCTCCCTCTATAGGCTCAATTATTTTTGCCAGAGCAGTAAACAATAGTCAAGCTAAGCCAGTTTCACACTTCTTTGAGAAATACACTTTTTCTCAACTTTAAGATAGTGGATCAAACCAATAAAGATAAAGGTCCTGCTTCCCAATCACTTCTTCCTGATACACATCTCAAGCCCTTAGCTGTGTCAAACCAGAGATGTTCTGTTGATCAATCCAATACTGCAACTATCATCCTGGTCCCTTTGCCTATAATGAATCTATGGTCTCTAATCCACAAGGTAACTACTATATGGACAAAGGTCAACAGTCAAGTTGGACTGATAGAAAGATATGGGTGAGATATCATTGGAATAAATCAGAAAATGATGCAGTCAAAATAAATAATGAAGTTATCTAGGATGGGTAGAGACTTAAGTTTTCAGATATCCCCAAAGCCTTATAAAGGAGAATGTACAGCTAGGCCAAAAATATCCTTGTAACTGAACATCACAGGAGGATGAGCTACCCCCCTCTAATTCTGGAGATTGTAGAGTTCTGCACATTAGCTGGTCTTAACAGATGCCAATGACATCTATTCATCTGGCTTTGATGGATCTCAACAATCGCAAGGTTATATAATGAGCAACATGCCTACTGAACACAGCACACTCCAGCATGAACTCAGCCTCTCAAGGCTAACACCATGAAGTTTCACTCCTGGATACAGAGCTACAGCAAATCTGTTACTCAGATGTCTCTGGATCATATTAGCAGGCTTTTGAATTAGCCATGGAATTTATTTTGTGATCTATGGAGACTTCATTTTGGAAAAGAACTAAACTTCACCTGCTTTCTATGCTCAGATTCAGAGCTTTTCACACTGCTAATGGACTCAGATATAACTGGTTATCCAGGGCCACCCTGGGACTCCTCTCTGAGACTGTGGGGCACCTGCTGCCCACAGAGGAAGGCCTTTGCTCTAACTCAGAAAGGCCCTTGGAGCATCCAGCTTCACACAGAACTTTTGCTGGCTCACATTTATTTTCCCTTTTTCTCTTCCTTTGTCCTAGAGGGCCACAGTACAATGTTAGATAAGATTTAATACTGTGTGTAGTGCTCAAGTGGACTCAGAGGTTGTTCCCACTGTGATCCCACTTTCTGTATCCCCAGGACTACAAATGAGGACATACTTGGGTGGGCCACTGCACTAATAGCTGAGAGAAGTTGATAAAAGAACATGGGCTTAAAGGGAAGATAGACCTGCATCCACATCTGCACGGTTTCAGTAAGTATAGTGGTGATGTGACCTTGGGCAAATTACTTAACCTCTCTGTATCTTTATTCATCCATAAAATGGAGATAATAACAGATTGCAAATTTGTAGTAAGGATTAAGTGAAAGAATGTGCTTGGAACACTGGAACATAGAAAGCACTTAATAAAGAGCAAACATATCTTCCTCTTCTCCTTCCCTTCCCCCTTCTCCGCCTCCTCTTTCAGCCTCATCCTCATCATCCCCAAATCTAGTTCTTCTTTACGTGGGAGAATTTACTCAGCCACTTTATAGAAGCATTGTAGTCTGCCTTGCCCCAACATGTCTGAGAAGATGGAAGGTTAAACTAAAAAGTCACCCAAATTAGTTGCATTTCCCGCCCTGTATTTTTTTTTTTTAAATCTTCTTTAGATTTTCAACCAGTTTGAGGCCATTCCAGCTGGCCAACACACAAAGAAGGGGCTAACAACCTCTAGCCCTTCGTAGCTAGAGGTTGTAGCTACCCCCTCCCCCCATAGCCAGGAAGAAATGGTATAAGGACAGTAGAATAGTAGCTAATAGCATAGTCAGGCGTAAGCAGTGACCATCCATCCTGGTTGGCTATTTTGATCACCTTGGTGTAGAAAGTCTTTCGTTTCTCATTTAAAAGTATTCAGCACAAACTTGCATGAATTCCTGGGCACTAGAACCTGGAAGTTGCCATTCAAGCTCTGCCTATAGCCATTCATAAGACCTCTGGCTTCTCAGAACCTGCCTCTCTCCTTCCTCCCTCCCTCCCTCCCTCCCTTCCTTCCTTCCTTCCTTCCTACCTTCCTTCCTTTCTTCCTTCCTTCTTTTCTTCCTTCCTTCCTTCTTTCCTTTCTCTAGAGGTTGAACTTGGGCATTTAAACACTGAACCACATTCCCAGCCCTTTCTGTATTTTATTTAGAAACAAGGTCTCACTGAGCTGCTTAGAGCCTTGCTAAGTTGCTGAGGCTGTCTTTGAACTCAATCCTCTTGCCTCAGCCTCCTGAGCTGACAGGCATGTGCCACCAGGTCAGGCTCAGTATCTGTTCTCTTAACTGGAAAATAGTGATTTATAAATGCTTTGCAAGACTGTTCAAAGAAATGGTTTGGCATATTGCAGGAATGGAAGGGAGTCCTTTGGCTTTGGGCTTCACCTCCTTTATTTGTAAAAGAAGGACATTGGACTAGTTTTCCCTCCAAGATCTTTCACCCCTAATTTTCTGTGACTCTCACAACACTTTCTCATTATACATCATGTCCATCCCCAAAATACATTTAAAAAAAAAAACCTGTGGGAGAAGCAATTCATTGAAGGTTTTCATTATTTTATAATAATTATTATTTGATTATTTTAAACTTATTAATTTTTGTGGTGCTGAGGATTTAACTCAGGGGTGCTCTACCACTGAGGTACCTCTCACCTCTTTTTATTTTATTTTGAGACAGGGCCTCACTAAGTTACTGTGGCTGGCCTCTTCACTGGCAGTCCTTCTGCCTCCACCTCCTCAGTAGCTATAATTACAAGTATGTGCTACTATGCCCAGCAAAACCCCAGAGCCCTTAACCCCATGGTGCTTAATTCTCTTTCCTGGCTGTTTGGGTTGCCTTACACTGCAATCCAGGAGTTGTGTTTCCTAATTTCCTTTGATAAATTCTGTAGCTCACTTGTCTCTCTTTCAACATGAATATCCCCATCTATTGGCTCATCATCAACTGCATGACACATGTTTTTAAAACATTGTTCTGTAGTCTGTATCCAAGTTATAAAAGTCATGACCTAATTTCCTTTCCAAACCTATTCCTCAGCCCATCTTCCTCATCGTGGTATATAACATTCCCTTCCACTCAGTTATTCAATTAAAAATCAAGTGTCATTCTTTTTTTGGTGGAGGGTACTGGGGATTGAACTTAGGGGCACTCGACCACTGAGCCACATCCTCAGCCCTATTTTGTGTTTTATGTAGAGACAGGGTCTCACTGAGTTGCTTAGCACCTCGCCATTGCTGAGGCTGGCTTTGAACTCGTGATTCTCCTGTCTCAGCCTCCCTAAGTGCTGGGATTACCAAGTGTCATTCCTGAGTCTTCTTCCTCACCACCCACATCCATGCCTTTCAACAAATCTTGTCCCTTACCTCCAAAACATACACAAATGTACCAACTCTCTCCATTTCTACCAATGCCATGCTGGACCAAGCCACCACTACCTCTGATGGAAGATTAATTTAGGAGCCTCCTAACTGCCCCCTGGCTTCCTACCCTCTCCAGTTTCTTCTCTACTCAGTAATCTGAGTGAGCTTTTAAAGAAAGTGAATGAAATTATGTTATTCCTGCACTGAACATCCTCAAACTCACTCGTTCTTGGTTTCCCAAGGCCCTGCATGATCTGATTGTGACCTGGCTTCCTAACCTCATTTTGTACCATTCTGTTTCACCTAGCCTAGCTCCAGCCACCCTGACCGTCTTTCTGATTCATGCTTATTTTGGTCTTAAGGGTCTTTCTTTTTTTTGGTACCAGGGATTGAACTCAGGGGCACTTGATCACGGAGCTACATCCCTAGCCCTATTTTGTGTTTTATGTAGAGACAGGGTCTCACTGAGTTGCTTAGCACCTCGCTGTTGCTGAGGCTGGCTTTGAACTTGCGATTCTCCTGTCTCAGCCTCCCTAAGTGCTGGGATTACAGGCTTGAGCCACCGTGCCCGGCAAGGGGTCTTTCTCTATTTTCCCTGCCTGAAATGTTCTTGCCTGTGATCTTCACGTGGAAGGCTATATTGGCTTTCATTTGTAAATATCGCCTGCTTATGAAGGACATTCTAGACAGCCCAGTGCAGAGTATCCACTCAATCACCCTCCAAGATCTACTCTATTTTAATTTTCTACAGAATATGTGTCACTCCCTAAGTATTTCCTTATTTAATTTGCTGTCTTCCTCTATTGTTAGAATGTATGCTATTCAAAGTTGGGATACTGACCTATCTTCTTTGCCACTGTAACTGCAGAGCCTAGAACTGTTCATGGTACAATATAGCAGTTCAATCAACTGTTGGGGGAATGAAGTCAAATTCATCCTGCCTCTGCTTAACAGACATACTTAGCCTTATCACACCACTAGAGGGCAATAAATCACCTAATTAGAATGAAGAATCAAGTGGTTCTTTTATTCCATCTTCCCACATGAAGTTGATTGCTTTTAAGCTTGAATGCAACAGACATTTATTTTAGAATACAATTCTTGGAGAAGGAGGAGGTGGAGGCTAAGTGTGGTGGTGCATGCCTGTACCTTGGTGGCTAAGGAGGCTGAGGCAGGAGGATCACAAGTTTGAGGCCAGCCTCAGCAACTTAGCAAGGCCCTAAGCAACTTAGTGAGAACTTGCCTCAAAATAAAAAAAAAATAAAAAATAAAAAGAGCTAGAGATGTGACTCAGTGGTTAAGAGCCCCTGAGTTTAATCCCTGATCAATTAATTAATTAATTAATTAAAAGGAAGAAGAGAAGAAAAGATAGCCCCGAGATTCCCAAGATTTTCAAACCTAGGAGAAACAAATCTTTCAAGAAATTTTGGCATTCTACCTCTAGGATCACACATAGTAAATAATTTTAAACAGATTTCCTGTTTAAAGATGTTAATCAGGTTTTTAAAAACCTCATTATGTAAAATGAGAACATATTCATTCAGTGATATGGAATTGTCTGGGAACAGGGGGAAATTAAACAGTATACCATTTTACCCACCTTTTTATACACACAGCACACACACATGTGTGTATATACATATATTTGTTGATTACTATTTTTGTTTTAAAAATTTAAACTGTGGCCAATCTCATGGGAATAGACAATCTGAAAGGGATTTTCTTTATCCTATTTTTGTCATTCCATTTCTTTCCAAGCTTATATTTCTAAGCAATTCTTTTGAACAAAGCCACATGGGGAGTCTAGAATATGTCATCAGGCAATAAGACATCAAATGTTTCTGTTGACAGGTCAGCCTCGTGGAAAGAACAGCCAGAGTGACTAGGCTCCTGAGATAAGGACAGTGCTGTTTCTTGAGCCTGCTGCAGTGCCTGTCATTAAGACTGAACATTCAAATCCCTGAGGCAGTCAGTGACAGGAGGAAGGAGGATGTGCTATTCCTGTTGAACTCAAGGTGGCAGTGTAGAGACACTTGAAAGGAATTTCCCCACTCAGTCTGGGAAAGATTCCTACACAGGTGAGCTGTTAGGACAGTTCCCAACATGACGTTCCTTCCTGGGTCAGTTGCCATGATAACCCAAGACTGTCCTGAAATCCAGGAGTTTCTAGTTGCCGTCTCTAGAGGTGATAAGTGACTTATAAAGAAAACATTTGAGCCCAGATTTAAAATAAACAACACTTCAGAAAAAGTTTTTTAATGTGACTCACTGTGGCAGAAAGACAGATTGGCAACGTTAAAATTACTGCTGTCTGTGGCAGCTGGAGTGGTCACATGAGCCTGGGATTTGTGGATTTCTAGGGATTCGCTGGAATGGCTTGAATGGCTTTTCTAGCCATTTAGTAAAATGAGAGTGGTGTAGAGCACCTATCACATGGGAGAGGGACTTGCCAAGATGGCTCGCTTGTTCCTCTGCATTCTTTTGGTTAGGGCAAGAGTTACTGAATTTCAGATCCATTGTTATATATTGCCAGTAACTCAGCAAGAAGAATACAAAAGGCATAAGAATGAGCCCCCCACCCCAGGTCTTCTTCACCAAGGAGAGAACACTGTCTCTTTATTCTCATGGTCCAGTTTTAAAGAACATAGTGTGCAATCTTATATTCATTGAGCAAACTTGACTTGTTGTACACCTACAAACCAGTTACTGTGCTCAAGGGATCAAATGGAAATGGAGAATTAAGTTATGAGAGAGAACCGCAAAGTGTTGAGAGTTCAAAGGACAAACATGTAAAGCTTCCACTAAAACAAAATCAAAGATTTGATGGAGCAATAATTTTGGCCTTAAGGAATTAGTAGGACTTTAAGACTATAGAGCTGGATAGTGAAAAAAAGGACATCCTGGAACCAGACAGAAAGAATAAGCAAGGTCTGTGTAGACTAGATGACTAAAAAGAGATAAATTAAAGCCACTCAGCAAGGCTTTATTGGAAATACACGCTCTCGGCTAAACTCTCCCGTCCATCAGAGTGTGTACAGGAGAATGGCGCCCGCGTTCGGGCGTACAGACAATTTCAAAAGGCCCGGTCAGGAAGGGGAGGGCTTGGGGGCAGGAAGAGAAGGCCAGAGTCTTTCCTGGATAGGTCAGGAAAAACTCGCTGATTGACAGGAGGCGCGTCTACTGGTGACGTCAGAGTCTGGCTGGCCACTCCATTCCACAGCTGCCCTGACTGGTCCCCCTGATTGGACATCCTGGGCCCTGAGCTGACGTAACATCCTGGCCTTTTTGATGATATAGGACAGCAGATTCAGTCTGGCTACTTCTTGCGGGATTAGGGGTGCCGGAGAGGGGGAGATGGTTTGGGTGTTGGTCAGGCAGGGAGGCAGACACAGGGGTGTGGGAGCCTCTGGTTGTCAGTCATGTTGCTTGAATGTAGAAGCATCACCTGTGGGTAGGAACAGAGGCTTGGGAGAGATTACTGATTAGCAGAAAAAGAAGGGGGCTGCCGAGAAATTTTGAGTTTGGTGGGATCAGCATGATGGGAGTCCAAGACTGGTCAGTTCTGTAATGAAATTTGTTTAAGTTTTTAGGTGGTGGTTACTGCATAATCAAGTCCTCCTGCCCCAGCCCAGAGGCAGCAAATGGGGGCCAAGGAGAACCCTTTTTGCCCTAGAAAGAGAGGTTGAAACAAGTCATGGTAATTCAGCCTTGCTGTACAGTTAATTGAGGAACATCAATGGGAAATATAATTATGATTCAAATCTATACAGAGGAAACAGTCTGAAATGTAGGAAGTATAAGGATTGAGAATTTGTCCCCATAACAAGGCTGGAGAGGACAAGGCATGTAAACATAGTATCTAGTTTTTAATGTCACCGATGTCTATCTTTAAAGCATTTTTTTTTCAGAATATCTTTATTTTATTTTTATGTGGTGCTGAGGATCAAACCCAGTGCCTCACGCATGCTAAGTGAGCATGCTACCACTGCACCATAACCCCAGCCCCAAAGCATTTTTAAATGCCCAGAAATGGCTGTGTTCTTGGTTTTGCTGTTTTGCTAGGTGTTTAAGATGAAGCAAGTCAAATTGACTTTTGTTCTTACCTATTGTTAAGAATCACCTTTTGGGCTCCTGGGAGGCATCCTTGAGGAACTTGAGAGCAGCTTATTAGCTCTGCTAGTGCCATCTGCATTAGGATAGGTCGAGGTCTGGTGCTGACCATGTGGCTTCCCTGGGAAGCATGAGAGATGGTTTCCTCTCTCTCTGACCTTCCTCTCCATCGTATGGCATTTGATCAGCTTTTTAATTCTCTAATGGTCTCAGAAATCTCCCTGATCAGGAGGTCCTGTGGCCCCAAGGTGTAGAGTGCTTTAGAGAAGTTTCCTCATTCCTTGGATTTAGGCTGACTCAGAGGGCAAGAGCCAAATACTGGTTTTTTGGCCCTTTAATTTAATTTTAGTTTTTAAGTCTTGATCTTAAACACTCAGCAAGCCAATCTCATCAGTCTTAAAGTAAGGGTACTGGGCTTTAACTTTAAGGTCTATCTGTCCTGTAGGTGATGGCTTATTTATTTTAAATTAAATTGGGTTGTCTGTTCTTGAAGTAGTACCTCTGTAAAACATTAACAGGCAATAGTCAGAGTTTAAGGAAAATACAAAATAAAATTAACAACAGTAAAAACATATTTAGTTTGTATAATAGTTTTCTCAAATTTTGGCTGAGTTACACATTATATCCCTGTTTGAGATCCTAATGATCTTTACAACAAAATTAATCGTTTGAACCTATCTTTAAGTGAACCGGAGTCTTGCTTACTTTGAAGCCATTGTAGTAAGCTGGAAGATAGGACTATTTTAGGTAAGACAGGGCTCCTTGCAAAATCTTAGCAGAGTATTAAATAGATTAGGTCCTCATTTGTTAAAAGATCACTCTGATGTAAAAAATAACCTAAAGCCTTATCTTATTGATGATAGGTTCAGTTATAAAACATTAAATGATATAAATTGATACTATACAAGTTCAGTTTGGAGAACGTCAGCTTGATATAATGCCCTTTAAAACCTTCTACTTTAAAGCTTGTACATCTGAAAGAAATGAACACATTTAATATAAAAATAGAACTAGTAGAACCAGAATTACATTGATGTTATTACTTTAAGTTTAGTTCTCAAAGAAAAATTTAGATTTTAACTTTTTATTTAATTACAGTTGTAAACCTTTTGACTAGAAATATTCTTTCCTTCCAATAAATACCATATTTAGAATCTTTAATTCCTTCTGTTCATATTTCAAAGCAGTCCTTGTAATTTTTGAACTTAGGCAACAGTAGAAACCTTTAAAACTTCATATAGGAATCTATAAACCTTTGTTTACTCAACTTAAATTGAACCTTTTAAATCATGTAAATTAAAATATTTAGATACATTTTTTAGGTTTAATTGATGAGCGCTCATTATCTGTGTCAATTTTGATATCATGTACATGGTACACACACACATATATATATACATACAATAGTAAAGGCCTGCAGGCAATGTTAGATGTTTTTTTTAAAAAAACTCCATGGTTGAATAAAATAGGACTGATCAGAAAACACTATCCTAGATGTGAAGGATTAAGGTCATGAGCTCAAAAAACATAGAAGTTAAGAAAAGAAAGAGTCTTAGGAAAAAAAATGACACGGCTGATGGAAACAAAAAAGCCGTGCTAGCCTGTCTGAGTGGCGCACAGACGCCAGGAGAGATGCAGGGACACGGGGTGGGCGGGCTCCACCTAACGCCTCGTCTCTGCCCTCTGTCGCTGGTACTGAGGCCAGCTCCGCCTCCCGGGAACATGGTGCTGCAGTTCGGCGGAGCGGAGAGTGAGGGGAGGTGGGATCTGGGTAGGGAGTGGGACATAATGGCAGCCGGACATAACGTCAGCCGCACGTGTAGATCAGAGAATAAGGAAGGAGGTACAAGGAAGGAAGAGCAAATGGGAAAGGGGGCTTGGGATTTTTTCCTAGTGAAAAGAACCTGAGAGGACAGAACAGATGGGAAAGAAGGGAGGGGTGAGAGCATACTTTCCAACAAAGCCTTAACATAAGGAGTTTCTGTCCATTTCCCCATCCGGTAACAAAAAATAGCCAAATCAGTGAGGATTTGAAAACCAAAAGTTCCCCCTGGAGGCCATTTTGATCCGTTATTTAAGCCATACTACAGTGGAAAAAAGGACCAGACGCCTCCGGTGTAGGTCTTTAGCAAATCCTAGCTTCTCAAAATTGCAATACAGACAGCCCAAAGGAGTTTTGGGGTCTAGAGAAGAGTCGGTGTTTCCTGTGACTTCTCAGCGCTCCTGGGAAGTGGGCGGGAACAGAAAAAGGCGTCCCTAAAAATGTTCGTGTCCACGGGAAAACGGAGGGCCAGGCGGAGAATTCAGGCATCCCTGGGAACTCTCAGGGGAACAGACAGCAGATGGCTAACACAAGGACAGGGGACACGTGTGACTTATTGGATAGGCCTCTGGAGCAGACGGTGGGGGGGCAAGCTGAGAAGTCAGAGGAGACGGGGTGGGGCGGCCTACCTCACTTTTGTGATCCGGAGCGGGGAGACAGAGAGCGGCTCCCGGTCTGGTTCGGAAAGTTTGCCTCTACCCCAGTACAGGGGGAGGTTCAAGAATTCTCCCGGGTTTCGCACACCATTATGTAAAGACTAGATGACCAAAAAGAGATGAATTAAAGCCGCTCAGCAAGGCTTTATTGGAAATACACGCTCTCGGGCTGAACTCTCCCATCCATCAGAGTATGTACGGGAGAATGGCGCCCGCGTTTGGGTATACAGACAATTTCAAAAGGCCCGGTCAAGAAGGGGAGAGCTTGGGGGCAGGAAGAGAAGGCCAGAGTCTTTCCTGGATAGGTCAGGAAAAACTTGCTGATTGACAGGAGGCACGTCTATTGGTGACATCAGCCTCTGGCTGGCCGCTCTGTTCTGCAGCTGCCCTGACCACAGCTGCCCTGACCAGTCCCCCTAATTGGACATCCTAGGCCCTGAACCAACCTAACAGTCTGAAGGGGAGAGAATTCAGAATGTGTTTGGATGCATAGTTAGCACAGGCAAAGCATGAGAACTAGTGGTGGTGAGACTTTAGAGCAAAGATTCTCACCAGGGGAGTTGTTACCACCCAGGGCACATTTGGCAAAGCCTGGAGACATTTTTGGTTGTCACAGCTGGGTGGAAGCATGCTACTGGCCTCTAGTGGTTAGAGCCCAGGGAACTCCCAAATAACATACAACACACAAGACAACTTGCCACAACAAAACCTATTCAGCTGCAGGTGTCAATAGGGCTAACTTTGGAGATCTCTGTTTTAGGGAAGGATGATCTTATTCAGGGATCTTGATGCTAGATGAAGGGGATGGAATTGATCTGATAGGTAAATAGAGAAGCAGATTTTTAAGAATGAGAGTAAATTTATTAATGTGATTTACAGGAGTTAGATGGCTAAAATTGTTCATAGCCTTCCTCCACCCATCCACCTTGCACCTGAGATTTTTTAAAAGAAACTTTGTTCATGCTACTTTTTAGGCAGTGTTTGTTGTATCTAGAGGGTAACAGGTGGCAATGCAGAGTGGAGAAACCTAGATAAACTGACTTAATCTCTGAGTCCATTTTCAGTAGCTAGTTATACAGTACCACAGACTGGGTAAAACTATAAAGAAAATAGGTTCATTTTGGCTCATAGTTCTGTTCCAAAGTCAAAGGGCTGTATCTGATGATGGCCTTATGTCTAGCAGAGTCCCATGGTGGTAGAGGGCATCACATAGCAAGAGACACGTGTGCCTCCTCTGCACCGTCCCCCCCCCCCACTTACTTTCTCTTCTCTCTCTCTTAGTACATGACCACCAGGATTCAAGCATGGGGGCTCCACTCTCATGACCTCAACTAGTTCTAATCATTCCCAAAGTGCCCTCCCCAACAACATAGTTGAATTAAGTTTCATACTCTTAATACCTCATAAAGGGGATTAAAATCCAATGTGATCCAGTGGCTTGGGAGGCTGAGACAGGAGAATCACGAGTTCAAAGCCAGCCTCAGTGAAAGCGAGGTGCTAAGCAACTCAGTGAGACCCTGTCTCTAAATAAAATACAAGTAGGGTTGAAGATGTGGTTCAGTGGTTGAGTGGGCCTGTACTCTGCCCTCTAAAAAGACCTCCAACATGAGTTTTGGAAGGGAAAAACTGTATTCAGACCATAGTAATCTCCATATTTAAGGACATAGAACTTAAGAAATACAAGAGAGAAAAGTGGGAGGAGGGGACTCTAAATTATGTAATCAAATAAAAACCTTACTTCCACCATCAATGAGCTCATAATTTTTTAATATCTTACATGAAGCTGGAGTCTAAACTTTATACATGCAATTTACAATTTTTAATTCTAAGGAGTAAAGTTACTATGAACATTTTTCTAACTATTAAAAAAAATCTTCCATGAACCAAATCTCTTATTCATGGGAAAGATTATACATATTTTCCCAAGGCTTTGTCATTTCTCAGAGCTTTCACTGATGAATAAAATGTAAGTGTCTTCCACTCAAGGGTAGAAGTCATTTGGGGCTGCTTTGTCTGTAGGCTTTTCTTACATTGAACACATACAAATAAAACCAACTGAATTCAAGTTTAGTATTACATTATGTCTGTCTTTGGGGCTGGAGAGGGATTGGATGCAGATGACTAAATGTAGCCAGTTGCCCCTTGCTACAGGTGGGTCATCATAAATTTTGCCAGCAGAAAGCTGCAGTGGAGACGCCATTAGGACTGCAAGAGTATCGGTTCTTCCTGTCACAGTCGGCTGCTCTGGTGCATGTGCCTCTGCCAACTTCCTCTGGCTAATAAGCTTTTGGCCCAACAATGGAAGCATTGGTGCCAATGACAAAGATAAACAAAGTCTTCTGCCAGAAGCAAAAGCTGAAATCTTTCTGGTAATTGCAACCTGATATGTGCATGCCCCAGGATCATGGAGCATTTCCACCATGGCCATTTACCATCTGTAGTGGCTCTAGGGACCTCATACAATATGATGGCTGCCATGGGTGCTGCATTCTCATGAATACCCGAGGGCAGAATGGCCTTGTTCGTTTTGTAAGTTCCCAGAGACAATGCAGTTGGAAATGAATGGACATTAGGAAGAATACTCAGACCTGGTCAGCTAGGGGTGGAGTCCGTGCATTAAATTGAGAAAAGTGGTAGCTGCAGGGATTTTAAAGATGGGATAGAGAGAAGGTGTTGTTCCTCAGTTTGGGGCTGGAAGGACTCTATCATATGAAAATGCTTTCAATTGCTTCATACATCCAGTCCACTCATGACAGCTTAAAAACAGGGAGTTAGGGCTGGGGTTGTGGCTCAGTGGAAGAGCGCCTGCCTAGCATGTGTGAGGCACTGGGTTCGATTCTCAGCAGCATATATAAATAAATAAAAATAAAGGTTCATCTACAACTAAAAAATATTTTTTAAAAAACAGTGTTATTTCATTGCATGACAAGAAGTCATAGGTGGATGGACTTTGTGGTTACTAGGGCTGCTCTATGATGTAACAAGGACATAGGTTGTTTCTATTTTCTGTCCCCCATTCCTAACATATTGGCTTTTAGTTTTCATTTGTGTGTCATGATATTACTTTAGGTACTACAAGAATAAAGATGCCAGCCACTTCTGTTCTTCCTAGAAGGAAAGGGGAAAAGCTCCCACTACAAGCCATGGGACAGAACTGGGTCATCTGGTCACCTCCAGCTTTAAGGAAGCTTGGAAAATGAGTGTCTAAGAGGAAAAAGATTGTGACTAGTGTCTACCAATTATGATTCATCCCCTAGGGCAGGCCGTTTATTATCCCCTCCACTATTCCCTGGTCTACCCTAGCTCACCTAGTGGATGAGAAAGAGTGACATTCCTTCATTAATGGCCCTCTCTGGGAAGAGCTTTGGAGATTTGAATCTTGGATCTGCCATTTTCACATTCTACTAAACAGCAGCAGCACCAGTTAGCCTGTTGACTAACCTCATTTGACTCAGTCTGCTCATTGGTACAATAGGATCATCACAGTAGCTTCCTAGTCTTATTGTTAGGCATCACGTATGTAAAACGTTCAACCCATCATACAAACTCAAAGTCTTATTATCAGTGATTGGATCTATGATATTTAATTATATCCTTGTATCAGGTCAGAGTTCTCTTATTTGGAGGTAGTTTCACTGCCCAGGCACCAAAATGTTCCATTATCACACAGGAAAGTTGGAAAATTTCTTAGCTCTGTATTATGTACATATCTAATCAACTCTATATCAAAAAACCTGGGATCATCATATTGCTAGAGTCAAGGACCACAAAATATCCCCAGAGGAACTGCTGTGTGTTTTACATGTTGTTCTTATAAGTATGTTAAGGTCATATGTGTTCTATAATATGTGTAAAGGAAATTATAATTATGCCCTCTTTGTAATTTCATTAAGATGTAATTTACATAATATAAAATACACCACCCCAAGTGTACACTTCAGTGAATTTTAGTATATTCTATTTTGTTTTGTTTTTGTTTTTGTTTTTTGGTGCTGAGGATTGAACTTGGTGGTACTTGGCCACTGAGCCACATCCCCAGCTCTATTTTATGTTTTATACAGAGACTGGGTCTCACTGAGTTGCTTAGTGCCTCGCCATTGCTGAGGCTGGCTTTGAACTCATGATTCTCCTCTCAGCCTCCCAAAGTGCTGGGATTACAGGCATGCACCACTGCTCCCAGCTTGATTTTTAGTATATTCTGAATTATGCAATCATTACTGCTATCTAATTTCCTATTTGTGCCATTGCAAAAGTGACTCTATCTCCATTAGCTATTACTCCCCTAATCTCCCCTCCTGCTAGGCTGGAAACCACTAATCTGCTTCCTGTTTCTATGGATTTGCCTATACTAGGAATTTCATGTAAGTGGAATCATATAAAATGTGGCATTTGTGTCTGGCTTCTCTCACCTAGCCCAATGGCTTTAAGGTTCATCCATATTGTAGCATATATGCATAATTCCTTTTTATAGCTAAACAGCACTCCACTGTGTGGCTGTACTCTATAGTGTTTCTCCATTCATCATTTGATAAATATTTGTGTTGCTCTACTTTTGGGCTATTGTGAATAATGCTACTATGAACGTCTGTAGACAACTTTTTATGTGAACCTATGTTTTCATTTCTCTTGGGTATGTACCTTGAAGTGGAAGTTCTGGGTCCTATTTATGTTTAGACTCTTGTTGCCAGACTTGTTTCCAAAAGCACTGCTACATTTTGTTGTTGTTTTTTTTAAAGCAATGTTTGAGGGTTTCAATTTCTCTCTATCCTTATGTGTTCTTGTTATTGTCTGTCTTTTGATTATAGGCATCCTTGTGGATGTGAGCCATTGCCTAATCCAAGGTCCCAAAGACTTTCACCTGTTTTCCTCTAAAATTTTATATAGCTCTGCTGTTTTCTCAAGTGCCGAAATGCCGAATTTTGATGTAGCTTGTGCTTTCACATGGTCTTTGACCTATTTTAAGATAAGTTTTGTATTTGATAGGAGGTAAGGGTACAATTTCTTTTTCTTTTTCTTTTTTTTTTTTTTGGCATGTGTATAATCAGTTGTCCCAGCACCATTTGTTGAAAAGATTATTCTTTCTCCATTGGATTATCTTAGCACCTCTGTTTATTAGTCAACTGTTTTTGTCACTGTAACCAAAACACCTGATAAAGACAACTGAAAGGAGGAAAGTTTATTTGGGCTCACAGTTTCAAAGGTTTATTCCTTGGTGGGCATTGCTCTAGGTTCAAGGTGGAGCAGAACATCATGACAAAAGGGCATGGTGGAGGAGTGCTGCTCTGTTCATGGTAACTAGGAAGCAGAGAGAGAGCAGGGAAGGGGCCACAGGGAAGACGCACCCTTCCAGGGAATGCCTTCAGTGACCCATCTCCTCCAGCCATACTCCACCTGACTATAATTAGCACCCAGTTGATCCATTCAAACTAGGGTGGATTGATTAGGTCACAGCTCTCATAATCCAAATCATTTCACTTCTGAATATCCCTGCATTAACACAGTAGCTTTCGGGGGCCACCTCATATCCATACCATAACAACACCCTTGTCAGAAACCAACAGGTCATAAATGTAAGAATGTAAGCATTTGTTCCGGGACTCTATCAGTTCTAGTCTGTTGATCTAGGCATTAGGGAAACAGAACTGGTAGATTACACACACACACACACGTACACACACGTACACACACACATACACAAAGAGAGATTTAGTGCAAAAAATTGGCTTATGCAATTGTAAGTCCAAAATTGTCAGGAAGGTTGAAACTTCCAGGCACAAGCCAAAGCTTCAGTCCTCAGGTAGAATTTCTTCTTCAGAGGAGGAGCCTCAATTCCCCTCTTAAGGCCTTTCGACTGATTGACTCAGGCCCACCCAGATTATCTGGGATAATCCTCCTTATATTATAAGACTGATTATATAGGCTTTAGTTACATTTATAAAATACCTTCACAGCAACACCTAGATTAGCATTCAATTGAATAACAGGAGACTGTAGTCTAGCCAAGCAGACACATAAAACTACCACCAAAATCTATGTATCTATGCTAATGCTAGTACCACACAGTCCTAGCACTTTGTGATAAGTTTTGAAATTGTAAAGTATGACATTTCTAAGTTCATTCTTTTTCTTCTCTTTTTGATGCGGTAATATTAATCAAACCAAGGGCTTCATGCATGCTAGGCAAGTATCCTACCACTAAGCCATATCCCCATCCCTTTATTTACTTATTTGGGACAGGGTCTCAGTATGTTGTCCAGGCTGGCCTCAAACTTTCAATCCCTCAGCCTCCCAAGCAAAGATTACAGGTATGCCCCAACATGCCTGACTCATTCTTTTTTTTTTTTTTTTTAAGGTTGTTTGACTATTCTGGATCCTTTGCATTTACATATAAATTTTTGGATCAACTTGTCAATTTCTGCATCCACATTTATTTTTATATTAAGATAAATTGGTAATTTTGAAATCTAATCCACTTGACTTAAGGAAGTAGTCTAAGGTGCTCTGTTGTCTTTGTAGAGGAGAAGTGATATTGTTTTCCCACCGATCACTGGTTCATGGCTGAGACAACTGTAAGGAAAGGTTGACGAGAAAAGAATACACATTTATTTAATGTAAGCTCTATGTGACACAGAACCTCAAAAATGAAGTCTCAGAGAAACAGAGGAACTTGTATTTTTATGAATGGCTGTGCATATGATTAGAGGACAAAAAGGTATAGTCTAATGGGGATATGCTGGGGGACTCAGCAAGGCCTGATTGCTTAGCTTCTTCCCTCCGTCCTTGTGTCCTCACCCCTGTCCTTCAGGTACAGGAGGATGCCTCTAGAATGAGGGTCTTCTAATGACTTTACAGGAAGATCAGAGATTTTTTTTTTCTGATGGCCTGTATCGGGAGAATGCAGGAGAGGGTCAGAGAGACTTTTCCACTTCTGCGTACCAAAGTGCCCTCTCTTGGGGTAACACATGCTGAACCTCATCCTCTCTCAGGATCCCTTCATATACTTCCTGTCTCATGCAAGCAACATTATATTCTACCAGCCAATGTGAAAGGCAGAGATGAAGAACCGTCATAGGAATACATGAATCAATATGACATCCAATATGAAATAGTGCTTCTCCCTCCTGACTGCTCAAGAGAAAAACTGACATGTTCCATATTATTCTTTACTTGATATTACTCTTTGTGGCAAAACAAATGATTGTTTCATCTTCTTTGAGGAGGGAACACCCTATGTACACTCACAATCAATGATCAATTCATTTGTTACCCATAAACATCTTTTAAGGCTTTTTTTTTTGTACCAGGGATTGAACTCAGGGGCACTCGACCACTGAGGCACATCCCCAGCCCTATTTTGTGTTTACTTAGAGACGAGATCTCACTGAGTTGCTTAGCACCTCACCCTTGCTGAAGCTGGCTTTGAACTCAGGATCCTCCTGTCTCAGTCTGACGATCCGCTGGGATTACAGGTGTGCACCACCATGCCTGGCCTTTTGAGGCTTTTTATGAAGCCCCAAGCCCTGAAAAGTGCCTTGTGGCTGGAAAGATGAGTGAACAAAGCAAGGTGGTTACTGAAGCAAGAAAAACCTGTCAAAATGAAGAGACTGGGAGCAACCTGTCTTATAATTTGACTGATGGCACATTTTTAATACAAGCATTAAATGGGCCTTCCAAGAAACTGAGGCAATGCAAAGACTCCCCTTCAAGCCCCTATTCTTGTGATCAAGTCGGAAAGATTTCAGATATGTCACTCAGAATAACAGGAATGAGTTTATTGAAGGGATAGGGAAAGGGAAAGGGGACACTCTCAAGGAAGAGAGTGGGTCCTCTCAGAGAGGAGAGGGACAATAATGCCTCTCCTTGCACTCCAATTTTATTGAGGATCTCAGATAAGTTTCCAGAGAGTCCCACCCAGGTCCACCTCTTGACTTTTAACTGACAGCAGAGTGACATCAAACTTTCAAGTACCCACTGCCATGGCAACTCTAGGTCACCTTGGCCCATGCTGACCAGTTCTAACTGGATTCTTAACCATACATTCTTACAGATTTTATGGTTAGGAGGAATTGCACTTATGTCCCAGAGTTTCAGAATCTGGTTACAAAAGTCTCCCCCTTCAAGGTAACTTGAGTTCCTCTTAGCAACATTATTCTGGGCCTGCATTTCTCCTGTAGTGGAACAGATACTTTGCTGAGAAATGAGACATATCCTGTCCACTTAGGTCAGTCAGGACTGCAGGTAAATTGCTTCTGGGAAAAGAAAGCATGTGGGGGTCAGCACAGTGAGCCCATGCTATAGAATTATTCTCTTAACCTCTGTTCCTACCATTCACATCTGTCTGTCCCCTAACACCTCCTCTGTTGATTGGGCCATTTTCTGATCAGTCCTATGTGGTTGGTCTTTTCGGAGGCACTCCAGACTGGCCAGGAGGAGTCCTGAGTTCCTGTGCTCCTTGAAGACAAGAGGGTGAGGCTAACAGTAGTCTGCTCTGTGGCTCCTCCCCTGTGCAGACATTCTGCTTTCTAGGAAGGTTTCTTGGCACTCAGGAAACCTGAAAAAATTTGAGAAATAATGTGCAATTGTTAAGAATCAGTTAATAGAAGCCAGTGAAATTATTGATAGATTTAATATGTAAATCTAGGGATATGTATTATGCTGATTATTCAACCTAAATGTCATTCTACAGAGACCTATCTTTTGATTTGTGCTGTCATTAAACACAAAGATTAAAATATGAGTCATTTAAAAAAGAAGAGAATCAGTTAATAGGCAGTAGCCCAGAAAGATACTTAATTAGCAAATGGCCCTGTTAAAGTTTACTTGCAGGGCTCCTCACCTTTGCTTGTCACCTGCTTTGAGAATTCTTGTAAACATAGAGCTGAAGGTTCTTTCAGGAGACTGAAGGAACAGGGCTGCTGTTTTATAAACAGGCTTGCTTGCTTCTTTTCTTGTTCAGTAATCAAATCCCTCCACCCCTTACAAAGGGGGATGATGCTGGGACTCCTGATTGAGAAGCTAAATGTCCCAGACTGCTGGAAAATTTTACACATGCACCCATAGTTGATGTAGGGCCTGGGAGAGAAAGTGGTCCTAGTTTTTTAATTGAAGGCATTATATGCTAGATGATAAAGATCACAGTCCCTTACTCTACTGTGAGTCCATGAATAAGAATCAGTTGTTAAAAGGACCATTCAGAATCCACTCTAAGCAGTGCATACCAAAATCTGTTTAGCAATGTTCATTACAGATTATGCATTGCAGTGCAAAAGAACAGTTTGCCTTCCGAGGTAAAGGTGGTCTTGGTATGGATGTTGATTATTCTTGAGATTCTCACACTAAGGAGCAGAACCCTTGCCCCCCTACCCACCCTCAGGCCAGTTTAAAGTCAGCATGAATGCTGTGTAATCTAACCAACAGGATTGATCCAGGTCAGGCATTAAGGGCTAAAATGGATTAAACAAAAGACATTCCCCTTGTAACAAGAAGGAGAAACTTCAAAGGTGGGATTTGTTCTTGTTATGACAAAAGAAGTGGATTTACAAACTGCCTTGAGGCACACCCCTCTGTGACTTTCAATTTGCTTTCCTTGGTGTGGAGAGACTTTTTTCTTCCTCTTCTTCTCTTCTCCCTGTCCCTCAGCCCCACTCTCAGCTCCCAAAGTCCTCCCCAGAATAAGATCTTCAGATTAAGAGGGTCTGATTGAGAATATTTTTTCCTGTTTGTCTGGAAAGACCTGGCACCAGGCATTGGCCCACCAAATGATCAAACTTGGCACTCAGACACCTCCCAGGCTGCCATGGCTCAGAGGTGTGGCAGTGACCATGAGCAGGTGAAATGGAAGTGCTGTTTAGATCCTCCATCTGGGCAGATTGGTGCTCACGTTTGGCATGGAAATCCCACAGAGAAAAATGCAAACAAGAATCAGAACATCCGTTCATCTGTTGAAGGGCATCTAGGTTGGTACCACAGTATAGCTATTGTGAATTGAGCTCCTATGAACATTGATGTGGCTGCATCACTATAGTATGCTGATTTTAAGTCCTTTGGGTATATATACACAATGGAATACTACTCAGCATTAAAAGAGAATAAAATTATGGCATTCACAGGTAAATGGATGGAGTTGGAGAATCTGGTGCTAAGCGAAGTAAGCCAATCTCAAAAAACCAAAGGCCAAATATTCTCTCTGATAAGTGGATGCTGATTCATAATGGGAAGGTGGCATGGTGAGAAATGGAGGAATTTTGATTGGGCAAAGGGTAGGGTAGGGAGAGGGCATGGGAGCAGGAAAGATGGTTATTCACATACATACATATAGATAATCTATGCATTTATTAACCAGCATACTTAAATTACCTCTGGGATGGAAATGGAAATAATGCTGGTATGTGAACATGGCATCATACTTCTTACACTAGAGGACTATACAAACATTTTTAAAAAGGAAAAAAAATTCCCACAACTCCCCAGATGTTGACTTCAATTATGTTTATAATAGTGTTACTTAAACATGTATGAACATAAATGTTATGAATTCCTTGTGTAGTAGCTCTTTTTCAATTACAAAACCAAAGTAAATTAACCAATTGCAAACAAATTGCAAAAGCAATAAAATTCAAATAACAACATTAAATGAATATGACATGAAATATTTTGATGAGCTTGAATTGCCATCTAGAACATGAAAAGGTGCTGGTGGCCCCTCCCATTTTCTTTTGAGCTGGGCATGCCAGTTCAACCATCTGAACAGCAAATCAAATGCCTTAACTCATTTGACTTTCCTTAATATTATGTTCTTTCAGTAATTGTTGTCATGATGATATTTTCATGTGTAAAAGATGCTGTTTTATTTTTCCAATGCAACTATGAAAACTTTATGTATTGAGTCTTCCTTGTGATCTTTATTCATTAGCCTGAAACAGAGAAATTACTACACTAGTTTCCAATCACCCTACAAACACAGACTCAGTGTTGAAATTGGATGACAGGACTGTGTTATATGTTGTCATCCAAAGGACTGAGAATATAATTATATAAACTTTTTAAAAGATTGCCATCTACATAAAAACATGAAGTCAACATTTTTAAAAATATTTTTTTAGCTGTTGATGGATCTTTATTTTATTCATTCATTATTTTTATGTGGTGCTGAGGATCGAACCCAGTGCCTCACGCATGCGAGGCAAGCACTCTACCACCACAATTCCAGCACCAAGTCAACATTTTTTTATAGAGAGCTCAGCCTGTCCCAGGATTTTGATTCAATGATTATGAGTTTTAGAGGCTAAGCAGTGTCTGTTCCCCAAACTCACTGTCTTTCTACAGGATTGAGCATCTGAATTAAAGGACAAAAATATTCTTTCTTTACTATGAGGCAAATGTGTGGAGCCCAATCAAATTACTAGTCTTCATTGTCTAGCCAGTTAGTCTTTGCTAGCTAGTAAATCAGCCAATAAACCTGCTAATAGACCAAGTGCTTCTCTTTAAGGAAAAGATAAGACACACATGCACAAATTTGGCTTCGGAGACACTATTTGTCATTTACAATTGAATACTTCATAAAATGTCCAGTCATGTTATGTCTGTCTGTGCAGTGAAAAATGCTATTTCTGCATAATCCTATTATTGGATGATAGAAATCTGATAGCATTTGGACCTTGACATTCTGATGGGAAAAAAACCCTGGGTCATTAATTACAATGATCTTGAAAGTTGTGACATAATAGTCAAACAAAGCATGAGACATCTCCACAATTAAATTGGGTATTAATATATTTCTATAAAAATTGTGCTGCCACAAGAAATTAAACATATATGCAAAAATATTTTTATGTTCTTTAGAATTAGAAAAGAAATGTATATACAATGAAGAGCCAAGAAATATGTAAAATTCAATCTAATGACTTTCCTGAGTGTGGATGGGGTGTCCAGACCTCATGATTACAGAAGAATTATAGAATATGTAACTGGAAACCAAGGCAATGAGACCACCCATTTGGAGAGTGTTTAAATATAACTACTATAAAGCAGGAACAGCCTGTACTATTGGGACCATTGATAAAAATCCAAGTACTACACTGACTAGACCCTCAGTAATCCTCAGCATGGCTGGAGATAATTCAAGTCTTTCAGAATTAAATGTAGGGAAGATTCAAAATTAAATGTAGATGTGTTAGAAGGTTCAAACTTGCCATTTCAATATATTTTTAATGAAAATAAATCCATGTATATTTGATATTTTAACTTCCTGTCTTAAGGAAATTTGTTCTGAGAACTGGATCGGTCTTGTAATTACAGTATTAAAATGTCTGATTCAGTAATTGATTTAGACTTATGGTTTTAAGTTGAAATCTAAGGTTAAATAGCATGGACTGTAAAAGGACTGAAGAATCATCATTTTATACTCAGGTGTGGTGGCACACACCTATAATCCCAGATACTTGGGAGGCTGAAGCAGGAGGATCACAGGGTCAAGTCTAGATTGGGCAACTTACTGAAATCTAAAAATAAAAAAGGGCTGGAGCATGTGCTAAGCCCTGGGTTCAATCCCTGCTGAAAGAAAAAGTAGCCAAACAGGGACAGATCTGGACAGATCAATGATACCTTTTTTTTTTTTTTAATTGTAGATGGACACAATGTATTTTATTGCTTTGTATGTGGTGCTGAGGATCGAACCCAGGGCCTCACGCATGCAAGGCAAGCGCTCTACCGCTGAGCTACAATCCCAGCTCCCAATGATACCTTTTATTAAGCGGTGGAATTAAGCATCAGAGGGGCACATTTTCAGTAAAGAAAATGGCAACTGGTTACAACAATGGTCTGATTTTTATAGGGTTTAAGCGAGACTTGAATCATAGCAGAATGCATTGGTTGGGCAGTCAGGGCAAACAGTTGTGCAAGTTCAAAGCCCAAGTCGGGGGTGGGGAGCAGTTGTGAAAGTTCAAAGCCCATTGTTGCTGGGAAATGGTGAAAGTCCAGAGCCCATTGTTTTCCTTCTCTTTCTGGGACTTATTGTCCCCCTTTTCTCCCTGAGGGTTGTTGTTCCCCATATCTTTCACCTGGTACTACAAATAAATAAGTAGTCACCATACATAAATTTAATTTATTGAGTTTGTAAGAATGATTTGAGCACTTGAAAAAATTGGTCAGACAACTAAAACATTTAAAAGAAATACTACATGAAATTAATAATTTGGTTTAAAATATTCTAAGATCTTTAGTTATGAAATTAAATATTATTCAAAGACCAGTTTAAGAAGTGATTGTTCAAATTAGCTAATCTGATAATAAAAATTATAAGCCAAATTTAAAAGTTTATGAAAAGAGCTGAGTTTTTTAATTTATAGTTTTAACCTATCAAATATTAATTTTAAAACTGAAGTTATCTTTTGACTAGTACTTTCTACACAAGAAAGTGAAGGTAAAACTCTCCAAAGGCAACAGGACATTTACAATTGATAAAATAAATACTCCTTTTACCATTATTATTTCACATGAAAATATCTGACCAATTTTTATCTTAATTATCTCTGCAATTGAAGTGTAATTCATGTTTTCTTTTAATGTACAGTTATTTAAAAACAATATCTGGGGTCTATGTGGAAAAATAAGGACATTGCCTGTTACCTACACCAACGTTGCAACCACTGATGGCCTCTGTGGGATTTTGAGGGAATTGGCTTGTCACGTGTTATAACTATATAGCTGCCCTGTGGAGCGGGTATTGGGACATCTGAAGCCCAGCTCACATGAGCTCTCATAAGCAATGCACCCCAACCTCTCTCCCTCCTACGTTATTCACAATCCCCTCTCAATTTACTCCTCACCCCATTTCCATCCAAATCCCGTTTTTCCCACCTGATGCTGGGGATGGAACCCAGGGCCTCGTGAATGCTAGGCAAGCGCTCTACCACTAAGCTGCATCCTAACCCCCATCTCTCATTTTTAGCAATAGAGATATACTCTCATGGATCTCCTTCATATACCAAAACATCTATTTGGGTAATAGTTATCGCTGTGGACTGGATTGTGATGTTAGCACTCCCCCTGCTCAAATTCTTGTGTTGAAGCTCTAATCCATGATATGATAGTATTTGGAGATAGCCCTTTGGGAGGTAATTAGGTTTAGATGAAGTCATGGGATAGGGGTGCTACAGTGGGATTAGTACCTTTAGAAGAAGAAACACCAGAGAGATTGCTTCCTTTCTCACTCTCTCTGCCATGTGAGGACACAGTCAGAAGGTGGCCATCTGCAAGCCAGGAAGAACCCACAATGAAAACCTGGACTGATCTGTACCTTGATCTTGGATTTCTTAACCTTTAGAAGTGGGAGACAAATTCCTGTTGTTTATCTCCCAGTCTATGATATTTTGTTATAACAGCCCAAGAAGACTGGGCCTAAGGAATAATGTGTTGATTAATAAAGACAGAAAAGTAAGATATCGATTGCAACCAGGATTGGTCTTTCTAATGATTAATTTCAATAATTAACTAAAGGGCCCGGAGGTAATGAAGACACTATGTATTTTTTTTTTTCTAAACCTACTTTCAGATAGAAGATCATCTAGCAGACACTTTAACAATAAATAGGGGGTATTTTCCAAATGAAACAAAAGAAAAATCTCAAAGATGCCAATTGGACTATGCAGTAAATAGCAATGATGTTTCCAATTTTCATTCCTTCCTGTGTCCTTGATCATGTGCATTTGCTCTCCCACCATGGACAGCTTAGCCTGAATATGAATACCTTGTACCTTGACGTGGGACTTAGCCATGCTATGTGACTTGGTTTGGCCAATGCAGTGTTGATTGACAGAATTGAAGCAGAAGCTAAGTGGGCTTGTATGTTGGGTTTGCTCTCCCTTGAATTTCTGCCATCACCATGGGGTCTGTGGAGGCCAGTCTGCTAAGGACAAGAGCTGAATCATTTGGTTCCACTTGCCTTGAATCAGCCTGGAGCAAGCTACTCCAGACAGGTGAGCAAACCCAAGATCAGCGAGCCACCTCGCTGACTTCCAGATAGCACAGATGCATGAGCTATTAGCATTAATTGACACAGACCACAAATGGGAAAATGGGTGCTCTACTTGGTCATTTTAGAAGCAGTGGATGATGTGTCTTCGCATGTTCTGATCAAAAGGTTTTCAAAAAGAGGGTTGGAGCTGGTATAAACTTAAACTACTATGAAAACAGTATTTGGTATCTGACTTGGTGGCTTTCAGGACTATTTATCAAAACAAATTATAAGAGCACTCCTCATACCTTCAGCCCCTCCCTTCCCTCTTTTCCCATTCTATGGTGATGAAACGCATGCCCAGCAGAGCGTGCCTCATTGGTTGTAACCTCGGGCCGTGATTGGTCCGAGGACCCTATATAATCCTCTGTACTTCCTGGATTAAGCAGGTTCTGCGTCTCCCTCTGCCAGAGCAGTCTTATCTACCCCCGGAGTAGATAGGAGTCTGGGTGGAGTGACCCCGGTGACCGTCACTCCTAGCCTCCTCCCGTGAGACCCCTCTTTGTCTTCCCTGAAGACCCCTTTTCATCTCCCGGGACCCCAAAGCCTCATCCTGTGAGACCCCACTTTGTCTTCCCCAAAGACCCCTTTTCATCTCTCAGGACCCCAACTTGTTGAGGAAACCCACAAGGCACGACTTCAAACAAAAACAAATGACAATGGCCTTCAATTCCTATAGAGTTATTTGAAAGTACCCCTTGCATGAGGATATTCCTGCTTCTGTTCTACATAAAATTGCCTTTGACATGAGCTAATTATAATTCTGTCAAGAACACAGCCACATTAACACCTTGGACCTTGAAAAACAAATGTGTCCTCAGATCGTCATTACAGGACCCGTGAGGCCATAGTAATGAAGTGTCTTTCAGGGACTGAAGAAGGGACGCGGCCCAACAACGTGTTACATCCTAGAAGTGTTTTTTTTTTTTTTCTTGATATCTAAATTGGACCTAACCAAGCCCCAAAGAACAGTGTCTGATAGACACTCTTCTCCTACCCTCAGATAAGAGAGAAGAAAGCCTAATAGATCTCACATCTCTAAGTCCTGTGATTTGGATCCCAGTAATGAAATGAGAAAGAAGCTCTGTGAATCATTTTTCATCTAAGCTTTTTCTCTGAAGAAATGTCCCTGAGGAGTTGATGTCATGTCACTAAAGTAATTAGATCTCCATTGCTTAGCAAAAATTCTACACCAAAGGCAGGGTAATTCTATTAGAAAATGAAACCACGATATTATACAGTTCTGAGGCTACTAAATTTGTATTTAATTATCCAGGTAATGTAATTATACAATCATCTCTGATCTGATATCAAGAGGAAAAGTTCTTGGTGGGTTTTTTTTTTTTTTTGCACGGTTTTGCGAAAGGGCCATGCAATTAATATGACACACTTAATTACTGAAATGTAAAGATATCTTTGCAAGACGATATCCCCTTCCAAGCATACACTATATTAGCTGCTTAGATCTTTACCATTACTAATGTATTTGTGCTTTCTTATCTTATAACGACCTATGATAATAATTAGCTCCATGATAGAACAAAGACCTTAGCACTATATCACAAAATTTGGTTCTGCACATTATTCTACAGAAACCCAAGAAAGAATGAGGATTCGGGAAAGAATTTACATTCCCTTAAATGCTCATAAGAAATGTTGTTAAAATCTATCCAAATCAAAAAAAAAATCTAGGGGTTGGGGTTGTGGCTCAGTGGTAGAGCACTTGCCTACCACGGGTGAGGCACTGGGTTCGATCCTCAGCACCACATACAAATAAATAAATAAATAAATAAAGTTATAATAAAAATGTCAATCTTAAAAAAAAAATCTACCTGAATTACACACTTCCAAATTTTTTATAAATGTCACCAAAGTGAGTTTATGACCTTGTAACTTACAACCCCCTTTACAAATAAAGACTTTTGAAAGTTCCTAAAACAATAAATTGAATTCTTAGGGCCAATATCTTTTCCACTTCACCAAGATAGTCATTTAAATTCACCTGCAGACAGGCTTCCTTTTCCTGTTTTGAACTGTAAAACTTGCCAAACTCTTCTGTTACCACTTTTGAACTAAGTGGACCTACTGAAAATTTTGCTGGAAGTCAGAAACTATTCTCCTGTGCTGTGCTCCTCACTTGTTTATCCCTTTGGCCAATAGCTGTGCAGACTATTTTGTTTCCCAGCACCAGTAGAAGCTGAATGTGTGGTTGTTATAATTTAACATTGTTTGAGATCTTGTTCCCAGAGAGTGAACATTTCAAGATAAGTGAGCTGGATATGCAGGGGTTAGGCCTGTGTCATTTGCTGGTGGGAACACTGAAGAAGGGAGCAATTCTGTGACTGAGGTGGGATCAGAATGCATCTTTTCTATAGTCAGAATAGGAACTTGCTGGCATAGTGCTTGGGAAATGAATTTTTTTTCTCTTGTGAAACAAATTGTTACATACTTAGTGGTTTAAAACAACCTAAATTTATTACTCATGGTTTCTGTAGGTCAGAGTATCAGCTGAGACTACAGCTTAGTTCATATCCTTGTGGTCCCCATTTTCCTCTGGCTATTTTGTGGAGTCCACTTACAGCAACTAGAGGCCACCCACAGTTCCTGGCCATGTGGTTTCTACAGGTGTTCACAACCTGAATACTTTCTGCCAGCTGGAATATCACTGGTGTCACTGTCTGCTTCCCTTTTATGTGATCAGCCAAAAAAAGAAAAAAAAAAACTCATATTTTAAAGGACAGAGGAGGTTAGGTTAGGCCTGACTAACCCCCCAATCTTAAGGTCAATTGATACAAATATTAATTAAATCTGCCAATTTCCTCCAAATTTTCCTCTATTAGTGTATAATCAAATAACTGGACAAAAGTATATACATTCCCAGAGTCATCCCTTGTTATATGGGGGATTGATTCCAGGATTATCCAAGGAGACCAAAATCTAAAGATGCTCAAATCGCTTACATAAAATGGTATAACATTTGTGTGTAACCTACATAATCCTCCCATATACTTTAAGTCACCTCTAGATTACCTATAATATCTGATACAATGTAAATGCTATGTAAATGAAAATGTTATTATACAGTTTGCTGGTGGGAACACTGAGGAAGGGAGCAATTCTGTGATGGAGGCTGGACTAGAATGTATCTTTTCTATAGTCAGAATAGGAACTTGCTGGCATAGTGCTTGGGAAATGAATTTGTTTTTCTATTGCTGTGAAACAAATTGTTACATACTTAGTGGTTTAAAACAACCGGAATTTATTATTTATAGTTTCTGGAGATTGGAATGTCAGCTGAGACTACAGTTTAGTTCATGTCCTTGTGGTCCCACAAGATATTGGCACAATCTCCTCAATGAAATAATATCAGAAAAATTCCCAAACATGAAGAATGAATTGGAAAATTAAACACAAGAGGCTTACAGGACACCAAATGTAGAAAACTATAACAGATCCACACCAAGTCACGTTATAACGAAAATGCCTAGCATACACAATAAAGGTAGAATTTTAAAGCTGCAAGAGAAAAGTTTCAGATTACATACAAGGAGAAACAAATTAGGATCTCAGCAGATTTCTCAACCCAGACCCTCAAAGGCAGGATATCATGGAACAACATATACCAAGCTCTGAAAAAATATGGATGCCAACTAAGAATCTTATATCCAGCAAAATTAAGCATCATATTTGATGACAAAATAAAAATCTTCCATGATAAACAAAAGTTAAAAGAATTTACAGTGAGAAAGACTGCACTACAGGGGCTGGGGCTATGGCTCAGCGGTTGAGTGCTTGCCTCACATACATGAGGCACTGGGTTTGATCCTCAGCACCACATAAAATAAATAAAGATATTGTGTTCATCTACAACTAAAACAAAAATATTAAAAAAAAGACTGCACTACAGAGCATTCTCAGCAAAATACTCCATGAGAAGGAAATGAAAAACAACAATGAAAATCATCAGAGGAACTACATTAAAGGAAAAGCCAGTCAAAGGAGAAACCAAGTCTAGTGGTTTAAAAGCCAAAAATAAACCAAAATGACTAATAATACAAACCATATTTCAATAATAATCCTGAATATTAATGGCCTAAAATCATCAATTAAAAGACATAGACTGGCAGATTGGATTACAAAAAAAAAGACCCAACAATATGCTGCCTTTAATATTTTTTTATCTCATAAAAAAAGACATTCACAGACTGAGGTGAAAGGATGGGAAAAAACATACCACTCACATGGACTGCATAAACAAGCAGGATTTCCATCCTCCTATCAGATAAAGTGGACTTCACAAATAGATAAGGTCATTTCACACTGCTTAAGGGAACCATATATCAATAAGACAAAATAATCATAAATATCTATGCTCCAAACAATGCAGCACCCACATATATCAAACAAACCCTTCTCAATTTTGAGAATCAAAATAGACCACAACACAATAATACTGGATGACTTTAACACATCTCTCTCACCACTGGACAGATATTCCAAACAAAAACTAAAGAAATAAACCATAGAACTCAATAATACAATTGATAACTTAGAATTAACAGACATATACAGAATATTTCATCCATCAACAAATAAACACACTTTTTTCTCAGCAGCACACATATTCTTCTCTAAAATAGACCATATGTTATGCAACAAAGCAAGTCTTAGCAAGTACAAAAAAAATAGAGATACTACCCTACATTCTATCATACCATAATGGAATGAAATTAGAAATCAAATAGAAGAAATCAATTAGAAAAAAATAGAAGCCACTCCAACACTTGGAGACTCAATAATATGCTATTGAATGATGCATGGATAACAGAAGATATCAGGGAGGAGATGAAAAATATTCTTAGAGGTTAATGAGAACTCTGATACAATATATAAAATCTCTGGGACACTATGAAGGCTGTGTTAAGAGGAAAGCTCATCACATTGAACTCTTTCATTAAAAGAAGAAAAAGTCAACAAATAAATGACCTGACATTACACCTCAAAGCTCTAGAAAAAGAACAAATCAACACCAAAAAAGTAGAAGACAGGAAATAATTAAAGACAGGGCTAAAATCAATGAAATTGAAACAAATGAAAAAATTCAAAAAATTGACAAAACAAAAAGCTGGTTCTTTGAAAACATAAATAAAACTGATAAACCCTTAGCCACCCTAACAAAAAAGAGAGAGAAAACTCAAATTACTAAAATCTGTGATGAAAAGGAAATATTATGACATACGCTATTGAAATACAGAAGATAATTAGTAACTAATTTTAAAATTTATACTCCAGTAAAATATAAAATCCTGAAGACACTGACAACTTTCTAGAGGCATATAGTCTGTCCAAACTGAATTAGGAGGACATACATAACTTAAACAGATCAATTTCCAGCAAGGAACTAGAAGATGCCATCAAAAGCTCACCAACTAAAAAAAGCCCAGGACCAGATGGATTCTCAGCCAAGTTCTACAAAACCTTCAAAGAATAATTAATACAAGTACTCCTCAAATTATTCCATGAAATAGAAAAGGAGGGAACCCTACCAAACTAATTCTATGAGGCTAGTGTCACTGATTCCAAAACCAGACAAAAGAAAACCACATCAAAGAAAGAAAATTTCAGACCAATATCCCTGATGAACATAGACACAAAAATTTTCAATAAAATTCTGGCAAATCGCATGCAAAAACATATGGAAAAGATAGTGCACCACAATCAAGTGGGTTTTATCCCAGATATGCAAGGTTGGTTCAACATACAGAAATCAATAAATGTAATTCATCACATCAATAGACTTAAAGACAAGAATCATACAATTATCTCCACAGATGGTGAGAAAGCATCTGACAAAACACAGCACCTTTTCATGTTCAAAACACTAGAAAAACAAGGGGTAGTAAGAACAGACCTCAATATTGTAAAAGCTATCTCTGCAAAACTGAAGGGCAACATCATCCTAAATAGAGAAAAATTGGAGGCATTCCCTCTAAAAATGGGAGCAAGACAGGGATGCCCTCTTTCACCACTTCTATTCAACATGGTCCTTGAAACTCTAGCCAGAGCAACTAGACAGATGAAAGAAATTAAAGGGATACAAATAGGAAAAGAAGAACTCTATCATTATTTGCCGACAACATGATTCTGTCCTTAGAGAATCCAAAAAATTCCACCAGAAAACTTCTAGAATTAATAAATTAATTCAACAATGTAGCAGAATATAAAATCAATACACATAAATCAAATGCATTTCTATACATCAGTAATAAATCCTCTGAAAGAGAAATTAGGAAAACTACTCCATTCACAATATCCTCAAAAAAAATAAAATAAAATATTTGAAAATCAATTTAACAAAAGAAGTGAAAGACGTCTACAATGAAAACTACAGAACACTAAAGAAAGAAACTGAGGAAGATCTTAGAAGATGAAAAGATCTCCCATGCTCTTGGATAGGCAGAATCACTATTGGCAAAATGATCATACTACCCAAAGTACTATACAGATTCAATGCAATTCCAATTAAAATCCCAATGTCATTTCTCATGGAAATAAAAAAAAACAATCATTAAATTCATTTGGAATAATAAAAGACCCAGAATAGCCAAAGTAATCCTTAGCAAGAAGAGTGAAACAGGAGGCATCACAATACCAGACCTTAAACTATGTTACAAAGCTATAGTAATAGTAACAAAAATGGCACGATATTGGCACCAAAATAGACATGTAGACCAATGGTACAGAATAGAAGACACAGAGACAAACCCACATAAATACAATTATCTCATTCTAGACAAAGGTGCCAAAAACATACATTGGCGAAAAGATAGCTTCTTCAACAAATGGTGCTGGGAAAATTGGAAATCCATATGCAGCAAAATGAAACTAAACCCCTATCTCTCACCATGCACAAAATTTAACTCAAAGTGGATTAAGGAGTAAGGATTTAGACCAGAAATCCTGTGGCTAATTGAGGAGAAAGTAGACCCAAATCTTCATCATGTCGGATTAGGCCCCAACTTCCTTAACAAGACTCCTAAAGCACAAGAAATAAAAGCAAGAATCAATAAATGGGATGGATTCAAACTACAAAGCTTCTTCTCAGCAAAAAAAAACAATGAATGAGGTGAAGAGAGTCTACACTCTGTGAGCAAATTTTTGCCACACGCACATCAGATAGAGCACTGATCTCTGGGATGTATAAAGGACTCAAAAAACTTAACACCAAAAAACAGACAACCCAATCAATAAATGGGCTAAGGAGCTGAACAGACACTTCTTGGAGGAAGATATACAATCAATCAACAAATACATGGAAAAATGTTCAACTTCTCTAGTAATTAGAGAAATGCAAATCAAAACTACTCTAAGATTTCATCTCACACCAGTCAGAATGGCAGTTATCAAGAAAACAAGCAACAGCCTGTAATCCCAGCACTTAGGGAGGCTGAGACAGGAGAATCGCAAGCTCAAAGCCAGCTCAGCAATGGCGAGGCGCTAAGCAACTCAGTGAGACCCTGTCTCTACATAAAAAAAACAGAAAATAGGGCTGGGGATGTGACTCAGTGGTCAAGAGCCCCTGAGTTCAATCTCCAGTACCAAAAAAAAGAAAAAAAAAAAGAAAGAAAACAAACAACAATAAATGTTGGCGAGGATGTGGAGGAAAAGGCACACTCATACAATGCTGGTGTGATTTCAAATTGGTGCAACCAATCTGGAAAGCAGTACAGAGATTCCTTAGAAAACTTGGAATGGAACCACCATTTGACCCAGACATCCCACTCCTCAGTCTATACCCAAAGGACTTAAAAACAGCATACTACAGTGACGCAGCCACTTTAATGTTTATAGCAGCACAATTCACAATTGCTAAACTGTGGAACCAACCTAGATGCTTTTCAATATATGAATGGATAAAGAAACTGTGGTATATATACACAATGGAATATTACTCAGCAATAAAAAAGAATAAAATTATGGCATTTGCAGGTAAATGGGTGGAGTTGGAGAATATCATGCTAAGCAAAGTAAGCCAATCCCAAAAAACCAAAGACTGAATGTTCTCGCTGATAAATGGATGCTGATCCATAATGTGGGAGGGAGCATGGAAAGAATGGAGAAACTTTGGGGCTGAGGTTGTGGCTCAATGGCAGAGCGCTTGCCTCACATGTGTGAGGCACTGAGTTCGATCCTCAGCACCACATAAAAATAAGTAAACCAAATAAAGACACTGTGTCCATGTATAAAAAATATTTAAAAAAAAAAATAATGGAGAAACTTTGGTCAAAGGGGAAGGAGGGTAGCAGAGGGGACATGGGGGCAGTAAAGATGATGGAATGTGATGGACAATAATGCCCTAGGTACATGTATGACTGCATGTATGGTGTAACTGTATATTGTGTACAACCCAAGAAATCAACGTTGTGCTGCATTTGTGTACAATAAATCCAAATGCATTCTGCTATCATGTATACCTAATTAGAATGAATTTTTAAAAATATATAAAAAGGATTGGAGAAGTAGCCCAGTGGTAAAGTGTCCCTGGGTTCAACAGCCATTACACTGGTCACTGGAAAAAAGTGCACTGGAAGTGGTCAAGGTAGAAGAAAATAGAGGAGGAGCATGGCCTCATGGAAGCCAGTACAGAAAGTACTTCAAGGACAAAAGAATGCTAACTAAACATCAGATGCTAACTAATGTGCATTGTAGGAGCTGACCCCTGGCCAAGGCATCAGGGAGGTCATGATGATCTTGACAAAGGCAGTTCTGAAGGAGCGGCTGAAGTGAGAGCATCTGACTTAAGGGGCAAAGAGTGGAGACAACTTTTAGAGGGAAACTGCACTTTCAAAATGCCCAGTTTCAATTCAAGTTTGGGCAATCTGCACACAGGCAATGATGTGTGAAGGAGAAGAGGTCAGTTTGCTGATTCAAAAGTACAGGGCTGGGTCTAGGACAAGGCATGTTGACCTTGTACCCTACCTTCGAACACTCTCCCTTTCTGGGCCCTTTTCCACAGCTCCTTGCTTTTATGGGTCTAGTGATCCTTTCTTTCCAATCCTCCTTGATAGGGTTACTAGTAAAGCACAAATCATTTCCTCTTGAGAGGAGAAACATTTCACTGGGACTCTTATTTCAAAATGAGACACAGGAGCCTTTGTCTCTGACTTTGCAGGAAAGTCTCATGTTTAGGGCAGGGAGGATAGGCTTTCCTGGGTCAAGAAATCCTCCCATGGACTCCTTGGATCCAGCAGGATCTGCAGCAGCCCACTCAGCCTATGGATGAGGCATGGACTACTAGGCAAGTCTTAAGAGTTTATTTAAAAGGAAAATCAAAATGAACCCAGACAGGAACAACCTCTATGGTTTCTGTCCTGAGTGACAGGAAGGAGTTAGCAGGCCTGTCTCTGTTCCTGTGAGAGGAGGTATGCTTTAGGGCCTCAAAGAATGACCCAATTTGTACAACTCACTTCAATAGCATTAAGCCTGAATGGCATTTGGTGGCAGATAAAGTCTCTCTATGTCACACAGCAGATGGCTGTGCAGCCAGATCTTGTTTAAAATTACATTTAAAACCTGGAAATCAAATGATGTGTCCAGATAACTTCTGTGGTAAACCCCAAACCAGTTATGCTTCAGGTTAAGCCTCTGCATTTCTAAACAACATGCCTTTATTTTCTCCAGACCAGTACTTGGACCTTCCTGCCAGCAATATCAAATAGCAAGGGGCTGAATGTACCCTGTGTGTGTGCATTAAAGGATCAACGGCTGACGGAGGCAGTGCCTCTCTACTGAGAAAATCTCCATCTTTGATATGTCTCCTCAACACACATATCAACTTGATTCCTTTCCTCTTGGTTTCTTGAATTATTTTCTAATATCTAAAATTTTAACAAATGAAGAAACAAACAGTAAATGAACCTACAACATCAAACACCCTGCAAAAGAGAACTAATTTTCTGGATTTCTTTTCTTCATTCACCTCCTTTGAACAGATGTCTGCTGATCATTGAATATTGTCCTCTTATGACATCTTGCTTCTCAGAATCTCAGAGAATCAGTGCTCTAGGAAAGTTGCCAGACATCCTAGTGGCTCTTTGGGGCAAAAGGAAAAAAAAGAGCCAATTCTGGCAACAAAGATAGAATATGAATAAAATGTGTCTGGGTTATCTAATCCTTATTGTATTGGTAAGGAAACCAGGATCTACACAACAATGCAGTGTTGTAAACAAGCTTGGAGGATATGCCCTTGGGTGGATGGGGTCTGCACAGATGCACATTCCCTACAGGTATACCCCATTTTCTCCAGGAGTTGTTCTGATCTTCTCTTCTGCCGCCCATAAAGGAGTCTATTCTCTTAGACCCATGAACTTAAGGCCATATTACATCCCATAAGCATCTGCTTTGATTTCCTTTGGGTAGTGGGTTCAGCTTGCATTTAAGGTCAGAGCTCATAAATAAGATGCTAAGATTCCCTATTTAGAAAATAGGAAAGCACACGTTTCCCCAAAGCACTGTCTGATGTAGAGAGGGAGATATGTAAGCTAGGATATTTAGCATATTCTAGTCCACTAGGGCAAGGACATACCCTCTGTAGAAGTCCATTAGGCATCATTTCATTACTTTAGAAGCAACAGAAAGGTTTTTTTTTTTTTTCATATAAAAAAATGTTGTAGATTCTCTTGCTAAAAGAGTCATTTAAATATTACTGGTCACGTCACATTGTAGTTGTTTGGAAATAATTATATCCATATCACAGACAGTAAATAATAGATGTGCGTTCGCTAACGTTTTATTCATGTTCTGTTTTAATATGGCAAACTTAGAAGTAATTTAATCTCCTAGCAAATTGAAGTGGTAGGGGGTTCTTCACACAGAAAACTGCAAGTTATTAATTCTGGGCCGTCTTCATCTTGTACAATTAGTCACTGTTTGCAGCTGGAAATGTTTTATTAATTTTCCATAGCAGTTGATTTTCCACAGTTTTCTCAGTTTAAATTAAGCAGTAAGAGCTCCTGTTTCTTCTTAAATAAATTTTCTTTCCACAAAAATACATGCCTCTGGCTATGTCAATTTTCCTATTTGATTAAAGTGCCAGCAGGCAATTAATAACTTAATGCATTTTAAAGTACTTTTGGAAAAAGTAATTTGAATAGCCAAACTTGGGTATTTGAATTGATTGTTGCAGAAGATTTAATAGGCATTGGAAAATCCTAGAACCTTGGAAAGGACAAAAGGGGCCCAGCAACCATGTCTGGGGGACTGTGGGGTAGATCTCTTGAAAGGCCTACAGCTGGCACTCACACTTGGGAAAGAAGATGGTTGCCACTTTGTACAAGGCTAAAGAAAGAAACGGCAACCTCAAAATGGCCTTTGAGGGGGTATGTGGAATACTCTAGGCTTCAGTGGTGTGGTCTGAGTAGGAAAGCAGTCTAGGGAAGGCCATTTAAAAAAGAAGGAGATAGCATGGATGAACCATGATGATGTTACATAGGTGCAATGAGCCAGTCATAAGGGGACAACATCCTATGAGTTACTAAATGAGAAACCGACAGTAGTCAAACTCATGGTGGTGGCCAGGGGCTGAGAGGAGAAGAGGGAGTTGTTCCTTAACAGAAATAGAGTTTCAGTTTGAGGAGAAAAAAGTTGTAGAGACTAATAGTGGGGAAGTTTGCACAACAAAGTTATATTTAATGCCTTCAAATTGTAGGCTCACAAAGGGTTAACATGGAAAGTCTTAGGCAGTGCATGTTTTACCAAATTAAAAAAAAGCAACAAAATATTTTCCAAGTTCAAAATATCTAAGTGACAACAGGGTAGATCTTCTGGTGCAAAGCTCCAGATTTCCCTTGAGTCTTCCAGTAGAAGCCATGATCAACTTCCATGGGAGCCAGGTCAAGTGCAATAGTGTATACACCATAGCCCAGAAATGCATCCAACACTGGCAGCACTGTGTGAAATCTCCAGTACATTTGTAAAATTAGCAAAATCCCACCCTATGAAAAATCATTTGCTAAAGAAGTAGTAATGAGGACATTCAGAACTAATTTTTTGTTTTGCTTTATGTTTTTGAACTGGGAATTAAACCCAAGAGTGTTTAACTACTGAGTCATATCCCCAGTCCTTTTTATTTTTTATTTAGATACGGGGTCTTGCTAAGTTGCTGAGGCCAGCCAGGAACTTGGAATCCCCCTGCCTCAGTATTCCTGAGTTGCTGGGAGTACAGGTGTGTGTCACCACAGCCAGACTGTTTCTTTTTTTCAAAAAGAACACGTGCACTAGAACTGGAGGTTGTTAGGTTAAGTGAAATCAGTCAATCACAGAAAGAACAAAAATTCTCACTCTCATATGGAAGCTCAAAAGTTGGTCTCATAGAAATAGAGGGTAGAACAGTGGCTACCAGAGCCTGGGATGGACAGGGAATGGTTAGCCTGCATGGGGGAGCACATGGACAGGAGAAAAGACTTCTAACATTCTATAGCACAGAAGGGTAACTATGGTTGACAGTACTTGAATATTTCAAATTGCTAGTGGAAAATATTTTGAATGCTCCCAACACAGAGGAATGATAAATGTCTAAGGATAAGGATACGTCAGTCACCCTGATCTGATTGGTACATATTATATACATGCACTAAAATATCACACTGTACTCCATAAGTATATACAATTACTATGCATCAATTAATATATATGTGTATGTGTGTATGTATATGTATATATACATTCTTAATAATAGATAATATATATACATTCTTTTGTGTGTGTATATATATGTATACACACACACACACACACATATATATATATGTAAAATATGCCACAGTATTGTCTATAGTGAGAATTAGTGGCTCTGTCTTATAGTAACCTGCATGAAACTGACTCAGGATTAGCCTAGAACCACTTCCATCTGTAGAACATTCTGGCTAAGGGTCAGAGCAAGCTGCAAGTCCAACACCACTAGCTGTGCTCATTCATTCTGCTCCCACTGGTTTACCATATACCTCCTGAGACTCAAGTAGGATTGCTCCCAAACCCGTTTATACCATGTTATTTTAATTATGCAATTTAATTAAATATTATGTAAGCTGATGAAAAGTGAGTTCACAAGGAAAAAGAGCTGTTGTTTCCAGAAAAATTAAGTTGAATGCCTTAGTATAATTTGATAAAGTTGATCCCTAAAAAAATATCACAGATGTACTAAGTACAAAGCACAATTAAAGCCAACAGGGAACCAGGCGTGGTGGTGCATGACTGTAATCCCAGTACTTTGGGAGGCTGAGGCAGGAGGATTGCAAGTTCAAAGCCAGCCTCAGCAAAGACAAGGCAGTAAACATCTCAGTGAGACCCTGTCTCTAAATAAAACACAAAATAGGGCTGGGGATGTGGTTCAGTGGTCAAATGCACCTGAGTTCAATCCCCGGTACCAAAAAAAAAAAAAAAAAAAAAAAAAAAAAAAAAAAAAAAAAAAAAAAAGCCAAAGGGGAATCATAAAAATAAAAAATGGATCCTGAGTTTAGTTTGCTTTACAGGTATCTTTATGTTTTTACTCCACTCAAGAGAGACTGGAGCTGGAAATCATAGAGGAGATACTATGCTGCGTTTTAAGCCAATAAAGGTGATTGGAAGCTTCCAAAGATTCATATGCAATAGGAAAGCCTTGGCTCACTGCCTAATCACACTGGATAAAATACCTTTCACCAAACTTTCCAACGCCCAAGCAGGAATAATCAATAATATAGATACATTCTCTTGGCAAAGCCAATTTATTGGCAGTAGCAGCTTAGCACACAGTATTGAGAAGAAGCCTGCAGCTACATCTGAACTCAGTTAGCAGGAGTCCAGAATCATCCATGTTCCCAGAGGTGTAAGAGAGAAACAGGGAATAAAGGGCCACATATTCACAATGACTAATTGTTATGGTTTAGATATGAGGTGTCCCCCCAAAAGCTCTTGTTACTGCAGGACTATTCAGAGGTGAAATGATTGGATGGTGAAAGCTATGACCTAATCAGTCCCTCCTGGTTTGAATGGACTGACTGGGTGGTAACTCCAGGCAGGTGGGGTGAGGCTGGAGGACGTGGGTCACTGGGGTGTGTCCTGGAAGGCTGCTTCTTGCCTGCAGCCTCTTCCCCCCCTTGAACTGTGCAGCTTTGCTCCGCTGGGCCCTTTTCCCATGATGTGCTGCCTCAACTTATGCCTGGAGCATTTGAGTTGACCGTCTATGGACTGAGACCTCTGAACTGTGAACCACCAATAAATTTTTCTTTCTCTAAGTTGGTCTTGTCATATGTTTTGGTCACAGCAATGCAAAGACTAACTAAAACACTGATCTAGAAAGAGACAGTTAAGCACAAATTAAAAACCAAATATTTCAATTGCTGTTTTTTCAAACTTTTTTACCAATCTAAACCCAAATGTTTTTTATCTTCACAAAATGGCATGAGTCGTCCAAAGCACCCTTTTTCCTCTTGCAATCTTAGAACCACTTACTCAGAATCAGAATGAACTCTCCCTTGCCTTGTGCAAGTGAGCCAGTTTTCACAAATCCTGCTGACCTGCCCCAGGGCTCCCTGCTGGAGAACAATATTCTATTCACCCATCACCTTTCTAAAGAAATGTCAACCACACTGACAATTTTGTTGGACTTCTTTTGGTCATTTATTGCTCCAATTGTCCACTTTCTGGAAGAAAATGTAAAGTGTTTTTAAAAAATGTTTTATAGAATGACATCTTGTGTCTGCAGTATGCTATTGGATTATTTTCTTAATACTGAGCTGGCATGTTCCTCACAGCTCTAATGTAGATACTGAATCATGTCTGTGATCCCAGGAGAGAAAAGTACGGTGACTTGTGTTGTGGGTATCAGTTTTTCACACATCTAACAGTGTGATGTGCACCAGCTGAGGGTTCCAATTCACTTAGTGCAAGAGAAAATGGCAGATGGGTTGTAAGTCATGAAATTATGGGATTAGTGCCAGCACCAGCTTTGCTGAGAACCAGGATGCAACTTTAATCCTTGCTGTTTATTGCCAAGCCATCAGAATAGCAGAATGGATTCATCTTCTAGAAACCTCTGAGAGGAAGAAGAATTTAAGACTGTCAAATAAGTTACCTTTTCAGGGGCTTGTTCTCATTTTATGTCTTGTTTTTTGGCCATTAAATTTGGGTGTGTTTTCTTGTTGTTTTGTAGATTTTTGCACAAAACAGGGGCTATTAGATGTAACTTCATGGGTCAACAGGTTTCCAAGTTCTAGGTCTCTGGAAAACATCTGTATATATAATTATATATAACTTCATAGATAACAGAACCATAATGAACTATAACAATATGAGATGCATCTGCTAAGATTAGCTTTGGCTACATACAAGAACATGACCAAAACAAATAACAAAGGCTTAAAGGAAATAAAATTATCTTTCTCACATAAGAGAAGGCCAAACCATCATGTTATACACTAAAATTAATTAAATAGGAAAAGCTACAGGAAGACATCCAGCTCCATGGTCATCAGGGCCTAGGTTCTCTAGCTTGCTGCTCAGCCATTCTCAGTGATGTATTCTGAAATGGATGCTCAAGTTCCAGCCATCATGTCTGTCTTCCAGGCAAAAGGAAGAAGAGTGTGTCTCTTCTTCGAGGACATTTTCCCAAAGTTGCACATATTCCTTTCCAAGTATCATTGGCCAAACCTCAATCATTTGGCTATACCTAGGTGCAGGGGAAATTAAGGGTCTCATTTGTATAACTAAAAATGAATATTTGCTAATGTTCTTACTAAAGAAGGAGAGAATTAATATGAGAAGTAAATAGCATTCTTGCCCAAAGGGAGAATCCATAATAAGTGAGGATGATTTTAGAGAAGGCAACTTTTATATGTATCTTTGAAGTTCCTAACAGGTGTTACGAATACATATGTATTGGGATGGGTGGACCCTTGGTGGAATACATTCTGGGATTTCTTCCCTAAAATTTTGTTTGTAGAGCACTGAATGCCTCATTACTGCCTCCCCACCAGACATGTTTTGTATGCTTCGAAGAAACAAGTCTCTAAAACCATGACAAGTTTCATGGTACTGTGCTTCCCAGGGGAGTCCCGACCATTCCTGGTCCTACCACACTCCCTCCCCAGAATATTTCTAGATATAGAATTGATGATCTCTTATCTTTCAACATTAAGAAAGAAAAATATACAAATTGCTACTTGTTGAAAAAATTTAGAAGCTAATCATAATAGATACGTGTAGAATGTTGAAGGGTTGCTATGACTTTCTGCCATCGTTAAATATTTATTTCTTCCTCTTTGAGCATTTTTTCCTCTCTCTCCCTCTCTCTTCCTTTCTCCCTCCCCATCTTTTCTAAATCATCAAAAACTAAATTCATCAGAGTTGGTGCATTACTCCTGACAAATGCAAAAGCTACAGATGTCGGGTCCTTTGTTTGCTGGTGTGGCAGCATGCCCATGCTCCAGGTAGCAGGAGACCTGTCTGCTGTAGGCTCTGTCACCAGCCTCCTACCCAGGCATCTTGCACCTCCTATCCCTATTCCACTGCCAGTCAAGCCTACTCTGGGTTTTTCCTGCTGTGTTCTGCTCCTGCCAGTTTCTTCTGAGCTCCTTTGCATTGATTCCAGAAGAAATCATCAATATCTAAGCTTTTCTCTTTATTCCACTGCCTGCAAGTCTTAAGCCTGGGATAACTTTTCTGAAAAGTTCAATGGAAAAGGTGAGTTAACAGGTTATTGGATGCATAATGCCCTACACCCTTGGTCAAGGGAAAGAGCATTCTAAGCAATAATTTTAAATCCTTTTCAACTGAGTACCTTGAAGCAATGAAAGCAGTAGAAAAAAGCAAGCTCCGTGGACAGCATTAAGCAATTATCATTGAAAATTATTTAAGCCTAAATGACCAAAATAATTTATTTTATAAAATTGTACAAAGTACTGGGAAAGATTCTGCATGGTCAATTTGCTTTCTCATGTAGCTTGAAGAGGTAAGCAAAAATGATGAATTCTGAAAGTCTCAACTTAGTGAGTTAATATAGATTTGGTGGTGACACAAAATACCTGAAGTTGATGATGAGACATTGCTGCAAATGGACTGGCAAATAGAATTAAATGATTTTAAATGATCAAAAAAAAAAATAAAACCCTTAAAAACAAAGAGAAACAATTAAATTATGCACAAATGGCCTCCCCCACTTCTACCATACAAATGAACATTTTTCCAGTGTTTATACAGGACCACTGTAGCACAATGTTAAGAACCTGGATCCTGGAGCCAGACCACCCACATCTGGATCACAAATCTGCAGCTGTATGCCATTGGGTAAGTCAGTTAAGCACTCTGGTTTGTTTTTTATCTGTAAAATAGGACAATATGTGAGTTGTTAATGTAGTGCTTAGAACAGGGCCTTGCACTCAGGAAATGCTGTATGTGAGCTATTTCTATTTGTTACACCTATGTTCTTGGTTTGTTGGTTGGTCTTTGCCCCCACTTTGGATTTCGAGATCTGGAGGACCTGGATCCATCAGTTTGTTGGATCCATCAGCAGTCGTCCTCACAGTGGATCCCATTTCTCCTCATCATCAAGGAATGTGGGAAAAATTATGCCCATTTGTGCTGGAGGAGGATAAGTGTCTTCTCATCTCAGGCATGTGGTATGCTCCCATCTGTGTGAAGGATGGTTGCCTGATCCTACCCTCGGGAATCCATTCCATGTGTCAGCCCTTGGGAAGGCGCTGCTGATAATGAGATTGACAGGCCCGTCTGCTGTGGGGGCCATGATGGGACACACACTATAAAACAAGCAAATAGAGGCAGGCACAAAATATCACGAGAGCCCAAGGGATGTACCAACTGAGCTCTAGAGAGGTCAGGAAAGACTTTCTTCAGAAGGTGACATATTTAACTGGATGTTGAAGAGTTGACAGAATTCTTTACATCTCACACCAGTCAGAATGGCAGCTATCCAAAATACCAGCAACAATAAGTGCTGGCGAGGATGTGGTGAAAAAGGTACACTCAAACATTGCTGGTGGGACTGCAAATTGGTGCAACCAATCTGGAAAGCAGTTTGGAGATTTCTTAAAAAACTTGGAATGGAACCACCATTTGATCCAGCTATCCCACTCCTCGGCC
>PVHX01015377.1:0-46896 GCA_004024805.1 Geosciurus inauris
AAAAAAAAAAAAAAAGAGTTTGTTTTGGATACAGCAATAAAGCCAGATGAGATTAAGGTGTGATTACCTGGTTCAAAGGGGCATACATGGTGGTCTAGGAGAAGTCAATAAAAGGGATGGGCTACCTCCCTTCCCATCAAAGTTAAGGCTAACGTCTAAAGTGGAAATGGTAGGGCTGGGGTATAGCACTTGCCTGAAGTGTATGAGGGCCTGGGTTTTATCCTCAGTACTGCAAAAATAAAAAGAAGTAGAAATAGTAGTATACATAGTACAAAAAAGAACACAAAAAGTCAGTCACATTGAATTCAAAGATCACAGTTAGTAAAAGGAAATGAATATTTCAGGAAACAAAGAAGAAAGGAAGACCAAGAAAATCCTAGATGAGGAATTAGAGGAAAGACAGAATTTTACATCTTCAAACACAGCTCTATGTACAGAGAAAATGGTGCCTGCCAAAGAAGCTACTCCGTGGGCTATAGAAAGCTTTTTTGCAGTGAAGAAGTCAGACAGTGACCTGGCCCAGTGCACAGCAGCAGCTGTCTGGGCACCCTGTGCTGCCTGCTAGGAGGACCAACCAAGACAGACTTCTTACCAACACAGTGGCGCTCATCAGTATCCAGCTGGAAGCCAAATAAGCACTTGCAACGGTAACCCAAACCATCGTTATCGGTTCTGTGGCTCAGGACGCAGACCTGCTCACAGCCCCCTTTGTTATCTCCACACGGATTGCTAGCTGGGGGAGAAATGCACAGGGTTCAATCACAGTTAAAAAGGTGTAACACTCCACGTCACGTGAAGCCACTCTGGGCCCTGTAGATGAACCCAGTGATAGGTTTGCAACACCCACCCTTCGGGTTACCACATCTGCCTGCACAAACCCTCCCGGCTTCACTGTTCTCCCGTCCATTCTCAAACTGGTGGGGGCAAAAATCAGGACTCCCACCACTGGATAATTATGGGATTCTTTTTCCATAGTAATTATGTTAGGGTCTGTCTGCTAGCCTCAGTGGTTAGAAATAACTACCTAAAATTTTTTAAAAATAAAAGGCTTCAGTGTTATTTTTGCCATTCATAAAATATAAGAAGTAACTATTACTCCCTGGGTACTTATTTTGCATAAAAAACCAATGAATACCCAATAACCCCAAGGAGTAAATGTTATTATCCCACTTTTACAGAAGGCTCTGAAAGGTTAGACAACTCATCCAAAATTATTCCTAAATAGCTAAACTAGAATTCCAATCGAAGTCTGATTCCAAAACCCTATGTGCCTGCCTCCCAAACTAGTTTATACTTCCCAAAGCCACCCTTCAGGTAGCGACCTGGGGAAACTCATAGTACACTGTACAAGACTGCTGTAGACAAAACTTTCATATTTACTTTCTAAATTGTCTTTTGAGCTGGATACAGTGGCAGACGCCTGTAATCCCAGTGGTTCAGGAGGCTGAGGCAGGAGGATCACGAATTCAAAAACAGCCTCAGCAAAAGTGAAGCGCTAAGCAATTCAGTGAAACCCTGTCTCTAAATAAAATGCAAAATAGGACTGGGGATGTGGCTCAGTGGTTGGGTACCCCTGAGTTCAATCCCTGGTACCAAAAAGAAAATAGTCTTCTAAGCCTTTGACTTTTTCTTCAAAATGGTATCTTTCCCTGCTCAGGTATATTTATTTGGGAAAATAATCTGGATGGTCAAATTGAGTAAGGGCAGATGTAGAATCAGTAGCTTCATAAATTGAGTCTAAAAATTACTCCAAATTGAGATTTCCAACATGTTTTCAGATAAGTATATATTTTCCCAGGATGTGATATTAAAGATTATTCATCTGAATATATCAATTCTAGTATATTTTTTAAATCAACCTAATTGCCTTATTGTCTTTCCCATTCTAAAACAGTTTCATCACTTAACATGAGAGTTTGAAAACAAATCTCTATTTCTCCAAATTACAATTCACCAATATTAAGCTTTCTACCAACATAGTCTAGTTGGGTCTATTTCTTTTCTGTGCTCCACAAGCAAATATAGAAAAAAGCTATAGACAGTTCAAATAGACATGTCCAAGCTCAATTTAAAACCCTGGAACACAAATAAAATTATTGTAAAATAACAGAAAACTAACCAGTGTCTGAATCAAAATATTTCTTCCTCTTTTTCTTTTTTCCTTTTCTTTAATTTGTAACCAACCAGAAACACGAGACCTAGCTGGCCCACAACAGACTCAACACAAACCAAAGAACAGATCCATATACATACAACAGAGAAGAAATCAAATGGACCCCATGCTTTGCAAAATGAGTGTTTAGACATGCCATTTTTCTCTATCAGGCCTCAGTTTCCTTAACTAGAGTTTTGAAATAAGACATTTCTCCCAGTAGAATGAGGACAGGTATCTGGATTTGGTTTGCTTACAGCTAGACCCCCAGCACCTAGACCTGCCACACTGCAGGGGCCAATAAACATCTATTAAATGAATCTCTAAGTTTCTTCTAGATTCGCATTTTAATTCTAATTTCATTGAATGTCCATGATCTGCAGAGTCCGTTTCCAAGGGTTTAACACTCTAGATAATCCTTTGTATATTGGAGAACATAACCCAGATTGCAGGAGCTCTCTCACCACTAACTTTCACATCTTTGTAAAATTATTTCTAACAAGTCCAGTCACCACTGTTGTGTGACTTACCAGAGGGCTGTCTTAGGGCGTGGTAAACAGTCACCCCATAGGGCCTCAGGGAAGACTGGTGGTACACCTGTGGGCTGGTCTCCGTGAACTTGTTTGCCTTCATTACAGCCATCTTTGTCCAATCAGTAAAGAACAGGTGATCTTCAAACAAGCTTATTCCGAAGGGATGAGGGACCAGGGAGCCTCCATGAACTACGGTCTTCCTGTTATAAAAGATACATCACATAATTTTTTGTTTTGCTTTATTTTCATTAAAGGTGAAAAGCTATATCATTTCTTGTTACAATATAGAAGATACAGTAAAGATACATTTTAAGATACATGTGAAATTCCATATACATAGGATTGCTTCTTGGTAGAGACCATTGAGATTTGAATTCTAGTCCGAGTCAATCCTCTAGCTTATTCTAGATTTGAGGGGAAAATTATTATTTTCTTACTTGCTCTTCATCCCTTTAAGGTTGCCTCACCTAGAAAAGGCTAAGATGTGAAAGAACATTTATTTCATCATGGGTGAAAGAGTGTAATAAGGTTTGTTGGGGATGATGTCCCCAACAAATAGTTCCCATAACCCCACTGACCATTCCTCAGCAACTAGAGAGCAGATTGGCAAGCAGTAGGGTTCAACCCCCAGCAAACCTTAGACCTACCCCATGATAACAAAAGGTGGTGCCACCACTCTTATGCATCTGTTTGATGAAACTATCAATGGATCATACTTATAATGGAGGCACAGAGCTGCATGAGAAGAAAATAGAAACAAGAGATGCCCAGCAAGGAAAAGAAATCAACAGCACCTGCCATGACTACCTCTATGGAAGTATTGATTCAGTTAGACACATGCAAATGAGGAGAAGGATGGTTCCTGGGGGAAAACTCTTATTTTCTTCCTTTTGACATACCAGGAAGATCTCAAGAAAAGAAAAATCTTGGCAGCCCCTGCAAGCTAAAAAGCACAATAGGGCTCTAAGAAAGGAATCAAAGGCACTAAATCTGGGAAGTCTCCTAACAGGAGAAAACAAAGAAACCTAAGGTAACAAGTTAGTGCACACTTGGAAACACTTGATAATGACATGGCACGTTGAAATGAGAGCATGGTTGTCTTTTTTCAGTTGGAAAATTCTAGAACCCTGAATGTCACTTGCTGGCAAAGCAAGAGGCAATGATTTTGTGATTACAGCTGTGCTCACAAGATTTTATATTTCTTTGATGTTTCTTCAGAGCCAGCAAAACACTCAAATCTTTCTGAAATTCCATTGATTTTTATCTTTTGTACTTTACTTTAACCTTAGCATTAAAATATTGAGACTATATAGTATAATGCTAAAATATCCCGTGGAAAGAGAAAAACATTTAGACAAATTTTCCAATTGTTTTTATAAGGCATTAGGTTGACTAATACTTTCTCATTAAATTAACATTCTGGATACAGCAACCGTTAGTGACAGGAAGTCATAATATTAATACCCAATCACTTCATTTAAACAAGCAGAGATTTTTTTTCTAAGAATATGTAATCCAGTGGCAAGCTGTGATATCATCCTTATAAAATAGAGATATAATAGAAAAAAAAACCAGAATATTCCTTTCCGTGACAAAAAAAAAAAAAAAAGTCATTTGGAAAAATTAAATTGGCCAGTTAATTTGCAGACCCCAAAAATATTAATTTTTTCTTGTTCAAATTCTGAAGAATATATTTTACAGTTTTTAAAAACACTAAAAGGAAAGGATTTAAAATAGTTAATAGTTTAACTAATTTATAGTTAGAATTTGCTCAGATTCTAGTGAAGAAAAAAGTACCCATATTTGACATTCGAATATTGCTATTCAAGTATCTTTGAAGTACACCAGGTAAAAATGTAAGTACAAAGAATTTCTCCTGGCTGTGGGTGTACTCAGAGGCAAACACTTGTGGCTTTAGCATGGATGAGGCCCTGGGTTCAATCCTAAGCACTAGAACAACAACAACAACAAAGAATGATTTCTCCTTGAAATTTGAAATATATAAGAGTAGAGTAAGCCAGGCACGGTGGCACACGCCTATAATCCCAGCAACTCAGAGGCTGAGGCAGGAGGATCACGAACTCAAAGCCAGTCTCAGCAATGGCGAGGCACCAAGTAACTGAGTGGGACCCTGTCTCTAAACAAAATACAAAATAGGGCTGGAGATGTGGCTCAGTGCCCCTGAGTTCAATCCCCAGTACCGCCCGCCCCCCAAAAAAGTAGAGTAGAATCCAATTAATTCCTACTGAATAATGTTAAATATATAATAAAAACATATTTATTTATCGAGGAAAAGTTAAAAACTAAAAGGTAAAGTGGTTCTTGGAAAACAAAGCATAAGGAACCCAGAGAAATAAATGGTCTCAGGAGTAAATGACAATAACACGTTCATCTAGGACTCAGATGAGTTTTGTTTTGGTTTGGGGGTTTTTTGGGGGAGTAACCAAGGATTGAACCTAGGGCTTTGCACATGCTAGGCAAGTGTTCCCCCACTGAGCTACACTCCCAGTTCAGAGAAGGGTTGGAGAAAATAAATGTTAGCATAGAACACAAGAAAGATTAAAATTAAGAGCCAGTCACTTCGTGCAGATCTCAATGCATAGTCATGTAAACTATCATGTCAACCAACGAAGTGCTATTTCAATTCTGGCCCTTTGGTATGCCTTTCTGTCACCTTTATGCACTTTCCTTCAAACTCGTAAAGCCACAGAAAATACTTCTTACCTTTGAACTCCATCATAAGTTACAGTTTCGATGTAGTCAAACCGGCAGTCAACCCAGTACACACGCTTGGCTATCATATCCAGAGTGATGCCAGCAGGCCATCCCAGCTTTGTCTTCACCAGGTCTTTCCGGTTGCTGCCATCCATGAAAGCCCTTTCTACTTTAGGTTCCCCAGAAAGGCTCGTCCAATCTGAGAAAAATAAATAACTAGAGAAGAAAAGCAAAAGACAGAAGGTCTGTTATTTTACAAGTTTACCTGGATAATTTTTTCATACATAGCATGTTTGGATCAATAGGATTTCCCATTGACTAAAAATCCATGGGTGTATAAAACAATAGGAATTTTAAAAGTGTTTTAAAAAACAGACTGTAAGGGCCAATCAGGAGACTCAACAACTCTAAATAGCAACTTTAACATGCACTAATACAGCAGCCTAAAATTTTATGTTCACTTTCTCAATTTTCTCCTCTACTCACTGGCTCATTTTACATCCAAGAAAACTTACATTTTAAATGAGCTATTAAACTCTCTCCCTCAACCCTCCACTCAGTAGAATAGCCCAAAGAAAATTTCCCATCATTCCCAAGGAAAAATAGCTGATATTATGAAGTAGAAATGAATAATCACCAGTCACCAACACTTAAGTAGTCTAAATTTCATCCAAGGGGCCTAAGACTCAATTATGAAATGCCAGGAGAACTGTCTCTTAAGACTCTTCTCAAATGTGTAAACCAGGAAAATTTTCATTAAACCTGAAGAAAAGTAAACAGGATCATTCTGCTAGGCTGATTCACACTGAACAATGTATAATGAGATATTAGCTTGACATCTCAACCCCAGCCTACAACCAGAAAGCTCTAAAAGAGATGGTGGCAACAATTTCCCTTCTCTTAAAAACTTTTCAGCTAATTCATGTTAGAATGATCATCTTAATAATGATAAAATGTAGTAATGCTTAGGTGTAATAATTTAGTAATTGAATCAGAACACAGAATTCAATCTCTTAGCTCAGAAAATGTGGCAAATACTATGAATAAAATTCATATGCCCAAAACATCAAGTAGTACACCAGCAGGTGTGTTTGGATTACATATCCTTGAATGGGATTAGATTTAGTCAACTCCTTTAAAGCTTCTATGAATAGACACATAAAATAAACATGTGTTCTAGAGTACAGAACCTAAAAGAACTCAGAATTAACCTCCAATTAATCCAAGATATGTAGGATGTTTAGGCGGAGAGACAAAATTCTAAAAATGCAGGAATCTGTGTTTTCACATTACTCACCCAACAGTTGGGTCCAGGGCAATTCCTCTAGGATGCCCCAAGTTTTCAGTTATAAGAGTAACCCGGTGGCTTCCATCCAAATCTGTCATATCTATGCGGTTAACCCTGGTCTCCACCACATAAAGTTTATTATTAATCCAGTCCACAGCCAGATTCTCTGGAGTGTCAACAGAAACATTAAGAACTTCTTGGATATTTAAACCATTGATGTCAACTGAAAAAACCTGAAAGAACACCTCAAATTATTATATTTCTTTTTTTATTTGTTCTAATTAGTTATACAAGACAATAGAATACACTTTGACACATCATACATAAATGGAGTATAACGTCTCATTCTTCTGGTTGTACATGATGTAGAATCACACAGGTCATGTAGTCGTAAGAATGACTATGGGCGCTGTTTTCCTACCTTCATTTAGTGTATCTATTTTATAGGAAGCAATCATGTAAACCCAAAAAACAGTTCACTGGAAGCTTGCTGTTCTACATTATGTATTACTGGGAGAAGATGAGTTTTTTCCCGAGTATAGGTGAGGCAAATACAAGAGTTAATTTTCATTTTTATTTTTGTTTTCTTAAAGCCAGGATTTCCCATTCTTGGCAGTTATCAAAAGCTTAGTTAAAGAATGTGGATTTTTGGTGGAGGAGATGGTGGTGGTTTGTTTTGATTTTTAGTTGTTGTTATCAAATTGGACTGGCTAGTAATCCAAGTTCTCAATTTTTAGAAATTTTATGCAAGCTATCATTTAAGTGAATAAGAATTTTATTAATGGTACAAGAAAATATAAAAGGAATGAATAAATAAAATTCCATAGCTCTTTAGGAGTCTCTAAAATGTATGTTTCAAAAACCTCCATCACATTAGTCAAAATTGAAATTAAATCCATCAGACTTTCCATATAAGATGCTGTAATGAAATTTTGGCTGTTACACAAAATTCTGTCAATTTTTGTTACCCAATCCTCCATTACAGTTCCATTTAGAAGATGCAGGTAAAAATCTGATTATTATCATCCAGGAAAGCAGAGTACTTCTTACATTTTAAATCATCAAGTTTCAAAAATTACTACCAAATATCTATCCCATTTTGAAAGAATGTCTACTATTTCTTTTAATTAGACTTTTGGACTCCTTTTTGAATAAAATTAAAAGTTGCTCAAGGCTAATCCATATAATAGATGGCTTTGTTTAATAGGTCACATGTAACAGTATAGCACAGAAAGGTGCTGATTAACATAAACTATCTCAAGGGCCTTTTTTGTTAAGAAACAAAGGAACTTTTCCTTCTATTCCCCCCAAAATGAGAAGCTATCAACACTTTATGTTTGAGGTTCTATTCAGCTCCCAAGCTACACTCCTGAAATTTCTATTTACCTTATCTTGTACGGTGTCTGTCCAAAAAACTCTATGCAGGTGATGGTGAAAATCCACACCCACGGCCACTCCACGATTATGAGACTCTACTAGAATCTGGAAGCTTCTTCCATGAATATCACCAATTAGCAAATCCCGACCATTGGAGAAGATAACGGAAGCCTCACCAACTAGATGTGAAGAAGGAAAGTGTGACTACTCCAAGTGAGTCAGGAAGTGGGGTAGCTTACAATGATAGACTTTCTGCTTTTTCAAATGTTTTCTTCTGCTTTTTTGATTCTAATATAAATCTCTAATGCAGACAGCAATCATTCTACCCATTTTTCTGATGGGCAAACTGAGGCACAAAGATGCTTAATGAAGTACCCAAAAATCCTAGTAAGTTAAAAACAGAATCTGGCAGGAGTCCAAATGTCTTGATTACTAGTCCATGGACTTTCAATGACACTAAAAAGACTATAGCAGGGATTTCCAAGAATCCTTGATGACATAGGCACCTTACCTCCATGTGCAAATTTAGATTGTGTTAAACATAGAATATGAATTAAAGATCACCAGGGTAGGGATGTAGCTTAGGGGTAGAGCACTTGCCTAGCATGCACAAAGTCCTGGGTTCTTGTCCCTACACACACATACACACAAAAGATTACCAGAAAATCACTCTGTAAAAACTGTAAAGAGGCTGGGGTTGTAGCTCAGTGGTAGAGCCATTGCCTTGCACATGTGAGGCACTGGGTTCAATTCTCAGCACCACATATAAATAAATAAATAATAGGACTGGGGCTGTAGCTCCATGGTAGAGCGCTTGCCTCACATGAGTGAAGCACTAGGTTTGAGCCTCAGCACCACATAAAAATAAACAAATAAAGATATTGTGTCCATCTACAACTAAGAAAGTATTTTTTTAAATAGTCCATTGACAACTAAAAAATATTTTTAAAAAACTATAAAAATAATGGCAGTGGTGGATCTAATCTGCTCTGTCTATAAACTTACAAGTATGCAAAATCACATAAGAATAAGGTTAATCTATTTACAAGAGCTAAAGATAAGAAATTATTTAAAAATACATCAGAAGGGGCTAGTTAAATAAATTAGCTAGTTACATACATACTAATTACATATAAAAATAAAACACTTTGCCACTATAAAAAAATTGAGGAAGAATTTTATATGCTATTATGTGAAACTCTGAAAAATATATTAAGTGACATTAGCAAGATAGAGAACTGAGTGTACAGCTTATGAGCATATTCATGAAAAGAGTTAAATATCTATATTTGTGTATTGTGATGTATCCATTTAAAAATCTCTAGAATCAAAATAAAGAAACAGCAATTACCCACAGAAAAGGGGAAGTAGAAACTTGACAGAGGGGGAAGGGAACATACATTGCCTATTTCAAAATAAAAGAATTCAATAGTTAAAAATCAGCTGCACCTAAAAGTTAGCATACAACAAATCAGGAATTTTTTTTTTTTTTTTTTTTTTTTGGTACCAGATATTGAACTCAGAGGTACTTGACCACTGAGCCACATCCCCAGCCCTATTTTGTGTTTTATGTAGAGACCAAGTTGCTTAGCACCTTGCCATTGCTGAGGCTGGCTTTGAACTGGCAATTCTCCTGTCTCAGCCTCCCAAAGTGCTAGGATTACAGGCATGCGCCACCACGCCTGTCTCAAATCAAGTATTTCTATGCATGCAAAAACAACTAGAAAATGAATAATTCATGAATCATGTGAACAGTAAAATTTCAGAAGGCACCAAAGGCACTTCAAAATCAAGTATGAATCATAGCTTAAAAAAGGAATTAAGAGCTAAGGTACAGAGCGCTTGACTAGAGTATACAAGACCCTGGGTTCAGTCCTCAGCAGGAAGGAAGGAGAGAAGGAAGGGAGTTAGAGAGTTAAAATTGAGACCCAGAAATTAATGGTGACAAAACTGCTTTGAGAGTACTGTTAGACCAATTCCAACAAAATGCCCATGATGAGGATATTCACACAAATTTCAATCCAAAGATAGTCTGTCCATTTTGAAATGTCCCCAAATTTTGCATGAACAATATACCAAAATTATTTCTATAGATAAATGCCACCTACATTTGTGGTAAGTAAATTAATTAAAATTTCAATGTCCAAGTCAGTCAAATACAGACATAAAACTTATTCCACAGCTATATATATGTGAGGGGGGTGGTGACACAATAGCCTAGACCAATAAAGACACCAACAAAAACATTAATAATGGCCACCATTACTATAAAGATTGGTCCTTAATAATCAAAGTACAAAATTAATGTTGACCCACTTTTTGAGGCAGCTGGGGCCACACCTGATTAGGATGATAAAACCCTGCTGCCTGCTTAAATGCTGGCATTTCTTTAGTCGTGGGTTGTGGAAAGAAAGCTAGCAGAAGTCTATTGTTCAGAGACGCAGGGGTCCACCACGTACTCACAGGAATCATTAGCTTTGCAATGCTTTCCACGCTCTAGTATATACCCTTCTTCACAGTGGCACAGGTGATGGCCCAATCGGTTTTCACACTTCTGGTCACAAATTCCCCATATCTGGCAATCATCAAAATCTGCCACATAAGAAAAATACACTCATAATCATGTTTATCAGCATTTCTTGAGTACTCTCAGACAAAACTGGACAAGATGACCCTCCTCTAGAGATGGGTACATGTTCCAAATGCTTCAAAAGAAAGCGTTTATACCCAAATTGATACACACACACATATATATGGATATATGGATTTTTTTTTTGAAAGTGTGCTTTCCAAATGCTATTCACTTGCCCCTATATGGCTATCTAAATTCATATTTAGATGAATTAAAATGAAATTAATAATCCAGTTTCCCAGTCATATGTGCCACGTTTTAAGTCCTCAATAGACCACTAGTTATCAAATTGGAGAGTGAAGATATAGGAATATTTGCATTGTTGTAGAAAGACCAACTGGGCAGAATATTTCATAACAAAGACCTGCCTTATACTCATCCTCTCAAGAAGACACAATCTGTCATTGCAGTGAAGTGTTTTCAAAGGTCTATTTACCCAGCTGTCTTCCCTTTGATATAAAAAAATCATAACCAAAATTAAAATTATTTTCAAGACATGAATGTCTTCTACTTTTTCATTAACATATCCATTCATTTAAAAAGTTTTTCTTTTTAAAGCCTGACATGGAAAAAGTTCAGTTCATGGCCATAGAAGCCCCAGTTCTACTGTGTGAAAAAGTTTCAATATAATTGGCAAAGATCATAAGGCTTGAGAGGTTCACAGATTGCCCCATCATTGTTAGCCTGGTGTCTCACAGCATTCATTTTAGCTCCAAGTCCACTAGTACTCTCTATCCTTCTTCTCTCTGCTCTCTTCCCTAAGAGGGTGACCTCCACAGTTTATACCAACAGGGCTCCCCCATCCTTTCTAGTTTTAGGAAATTCTCAAAATTATACTTTCTAAAACCATTGTACCCTAAGGTCTAAAATTCACCAGATCTCTGCAATCTAATTTCATTTGCAGCAAATGTCAGAGTTGTGAACTGGGTTCTACTACACATGCCAGGTGGTCCTCCATCTCAGAACTCCCAACTAGAAGAGACCAAGAAAGTTCCAGGATCAAGCTAATTATTCCATTTTTCCCTTCAGGCTAAAACCTAACAACATGGCCCATCATATCTTTCTTGCCAGCTACTATGATTAATCAAAGACAGGAATATCAGTACCCTCTTGACAGAAGGCAAAAGGCCACATAGGAGTGAAAGACCCTCATGGATGAATCTCCTCTGGGTCCTCACATCAGCCCTGAGAAAGCTCCACCTGAGGCTTCACCTTAATGGGAATGAAAAGTATAGGACATTCCCCTGAGAGCCCCCAGAATGTCATACTGTCATTTGGACAGACTATGTGTAAGGGTCTGGAGTCACCTGTGAGCAGGAGTTCTGAGGTCAAACAGAGGAAAATCAAAGGGGAAGTCAGAATGGAATTCTTAGGCTCAAAAACCTTCCCTATACCTGTGCTCCAACTGCACTTTGGAACAAGCACATAAAATCACTGTCACTTTTAATGACTGAGATTATATCCTTTAGATACCTAGGGTGAAAACAAAGGCTAATTAAATATCTGTCATCAGTCAAAGTGAAGACAAGAAAATGAAAGTGGCATTGAGGGTTTTCATGAGGGCAGAGAGGATGGTGGAAACTATGTACAACACTGAAACTACAACCCCCTCACACACACACATACCATTACTTTATCTATTTTCTTTCCTTTTTTCTCTTTGCCTCCTCCTACCAATAAATAAATACTGCTTTGAAAATAATTGAAAACCTCTTCTTAGCTTAGACTCCCTTGGACACCTCTGATCCATCTGACTGTGTGAAACCCCGCCAAGTTGAATGACCTCCCTGCCCTAACTCTGCACCATGATGTCAGCCTGTCAACAAATAGCATGTCCTGTCAATCAGAAACAATGAGCCCAGAAAACTGTTTCAGCATGCCACAGAGCTTCCACTGCCAGGTCAAGACTACCAGGAGCAGATGAATGGCAGAAAGACACCAGATTCATGTCAGGATTATTCAGTTTTATTCTTGATTACGACCAAGGCATTCACTGGAGAACCATGTCTAAGATGACAAATGTTTCATAGGCTTCCAACACCTGGAGCCTCTGGAATGAGGCAGCCATGCAGAGGGTTACAGCCATACATAGTGTTTGTTGAATTGAAGTGCGTTTGAGAGCAAACCAAAACAACAATTCCCCTAGAATTTCAGCTCTGCTTAAACAAGTATAACTGGCTTTTTAATGTCATGTATTTAAACTAAAGAGTTCTCTTTACAAAGAGAAAAATGAAGTCTTCTTTGAAACAAATATAAAATAAATGTCAAGCCAAGGGCAAATCATGCATTCTTAAAGGACAGGAAAGGTCACAGAAAAGGTCTCTGCAGGTGGCAAGGGGCATCACATTCAAAAAGGCCCTTATGTGGACTTCTGAGCTTTTCTCTAAATAAGGTTATCTGTAGTAAAGTTCCAGAAACACACTGGCGACCTGAAAGATATCTGTTGTGGAACTTAAAACTAGTGCACTAGTGTTGGACCACACTGCTTCCAATGTACTATGTCAATGTACTATGAACTAAATATAAATCCTGAAATGATCTTATACACGGCATAATATTGCAATTTTCTGTACTGCATTCATTAGTTGTTTACATGTAAAAATTTATAATCACAACAACCTTGTTATGTCAACTTTCTTATCTTCAGGGGCTGCAAAAAAATTGAAGCAGCTCAAGCCTCTGACATTTAAGAAACCCTAGACATTTGGAAATATAAGCCAAGGCTCATTACAGACTAATGTATTGAAAAGATGGCAAACATGCTATCTGAGCTCTGGAGTGGAAAACAGGCTGACAACAGGTTGTGGGCTTCGCAAAACTGAACGAGAAATTCTGTAAGCACAAATCACTTCAACTCAAAGACTGATGGCCAATCAATTTTCAGCTGCAAGGTAGTTCAGCCCCAGCTCTTCTTTGCAAGTTGATAAAAGAAAGGGAGAGAAAAGTTGATGGAATACTGAGAATGAGGCTTCTGGTATTTCTATTGGAATTCCTTTTCTACTAGGAGAAAAGGGACTTGCCTAAAGAACTAAAAGGCTGGAAATCAGATTGGCAGCTGGGTGGCAGCAAAGAGGAGTTGAGCAGCCTGATGTTTGCCAAAAACAAAGCAGCAGCCTCACCCCCACGGATGAGCGCCATTCAGAAAAGAAGGATGTTGCCCAAGCAGGGATGCCAGGAAGCACGAGAAGTGCTGCCAAAGACACCTACCAAATGAGGACATGTGTGTGAAAAGTCATTTTAAATTCCCCAGCTGCATCACCAATGCAATGATAATAACAAATTTTAAAATCATATTGAAGGCCAGTTGCAGATCACAATATTTTTACTTCTAAAATGTTTCAAAATGATGAGAAATTTGGGGGCTTTTAAATAATTCAACTTTGTGAGGGGTTCTCCAGGATTCCTCAGACTGGCCTGAATGAACCAGTTAATCTCAACCCGTTTTGCCAAATGCAGTTACTCAAGAGGAGCAAGTAGGTTGTGATCAAACCTGAGACATGGACTGGATATTAAAAAAACCTGGGGGCTGGGGTTATGGTGCAATGGTAGCGTGCTCGCCTAGCACACATGAGGCACTGGGTTTGATCCTCAGCACCACATAAAAATAAAATAAAGATATCTGTGTCCATCTACAAATTTAAAAAAATTAAAAAAAGAAAACTAAAACTACCTATCTTTGAACACCATAAGAACAAACTCAATTGAATTTCTTTTTTTTTTTTGGTACTGGAGATTAAACTCAGGGGCACTCAACCACTGAGCTACATTCCCAGTCCCATTTTTGTGTTTTATGTAGAGACAGGGTCTCACTGAGTTGCTTAGCACCTCGCCATTGCTGAGGCTGGCTTTGAACTCGCGATTCTCCTGTCTCAGCCCCCCTAAGTAGGATTACAGGCTTGTGCCACCATGCCTGGCTTCTGTGAAAATCATTTTTCTTAGCATATTACAGTTCTCTGTAACACTGAGGAACAGACTTTCTCAAGAAATTCAAGGTAAATTTGCAAACTAGAGTTTATTTCTGGTACCAAAAGATTCTTCTGGCTATGAATAGTTAAGATCAACCACTTGTAATAAAATATAATGATGCTAGAAGCCAAGGGCTGAATGACAATAAAGAGTGAGTAACCTCACTAGCTTTATCCAAATTCAGTGCTTTTTGACAAATGATATTAAAATTTTAGAAATTTATTTTAAATTCTGGGACTGAGGATGTAGGATGTGCAAGGCTATGGGTTTAATGCCCAGTGCTCCAAAAAAATAAAAATTAAAAATAATAAAATTAGTTCTTATGTACATCATGTTTGTTTGTTTGTTTGTTTCAATTTAGAAATCCCTAATGAATCTCAAATTTCTAAGGATCCAAAGAACATAAATTCTGGGAAAATTCTGAATCATCTATGTTTTGGAGAACCGTAAAGGGCTACTAAATTGAACTTTAATGAGTAGTATCAATTGCCTCCCAGATGCCTTTCTCCAACAGCAATGAAAGAAACTTTAAACCTCTGTGATCACATTCTGCCTATATGTTTGTTGTTCATGTACCCAAAATTAGAAAGAAAAAGAAGTCAGAGGCACAAACTCACTGTTCAAATCCTAAGAAATCAAACACTGATGTCTAATTCACCCAATATAAGGCTCCGTTCTTCTCACAGCAAATTATGATTAATTTGATTCAAAAATCTCCCCATGGAAGGAATCATTTTTATAATTCAGTTAAGAGAGATATGGGGAAATATTTGGCCAATCGATGTCTAGCTCATGGGCAACCAACCACTAGCTGAACACATCATGATAAAGAATTTGCTCATCTTGAATGTCAATTCCAAGCAAAGGTGAAAAGCAGTGGAATTAACACTCAACATGGTATAGGCAGTGGCCCACCAATGTGGTCACCAGAGCAGTGACCTGGTGATCCTCTGCTCCATCAGATGACAACTCCAGTTGCTGGATCCTAGGGACATTTGTGCTTCCTGGGGAAGAAGCCAGAGGAGCTTGATGGGCTAAAAGCAGCAGCTCTCTCTCCACCACATGGATGGAAGTATCTCAGCATTGCATAACCATCCTAGCCATATCAATCCTGCTTCCAAACCCCGAAAAAGGAAACCCAAAAACACTACCCCCATCATCAGGCAGCAGACAGGTCCACAAGGTTAGTCAACTCACTCATCACAAATCCATTCATTAGCTTACTGCACTTCACAAAAGTTTCTCAGAGTTAAAACTTACTCTTTTCTGTATCATGCTGCTCCTGTTACACAGACAATCACTCCTATCCACAATTACAAACTCCTTCATGTCAGGATTGTGGAACCCATCAGTGAACTGTGATGAAAGGCCAGGAGCTACCTACAACCTGTCACTTACCAACGCAGGTGCGACTGTCATTGTGGTTGATGACATAAGCCGGAGGGCAAAAACAATCTCCTCCATATGGTGTCTTGTGGCAGTGGTACTCACAGTTTAAGAGAGTGCACCTGCTCATACCTAGACAGAGAAAAAAATCTTTGTTAAATTTATAGTAACCTCTGGACAAGGCTGATCTACCCAAAAGCTTTTATTCTGTAAGTAAAAGCTGAATGTGCATGCCATAGAGGTAACAGGACTCTGTCACCATCAAACCTTTCTGCAACATTATATAATAAAAGCTTGATTCAAATTTTTTTTAAAAAAATCCTTGTAAAAAATTACAGCTACTGTTACATCCAAGTATAAGTCATTATAAATGCTATTTATGGAAAAATCAGGTCATAAGTCTTTTCATTCACCTTATAGAAGAGGCTAAGAATTCCCAAGTAACTTCACTGACAATACACTCTAAAAATGTTAAATGTGGCTAACTTCAAGTTATGAGATTTCAGGGGATTATAATTTTTTCATATTGTTAATTTTTATTTTTTTAACTTTTGACTATGACTATATATCGCATTAATTTTTATCTCATTAATATTCTGATAGCACTCCCAAATGAAAAGGTGGTGAATGCCATTGAAGTCTCAGCATATTTAAATATTATAAGTTTTGTCAGGGAAAAAAAGTCCTTGGGCTTACAGTTACTTGGGCACAGCTAGACAGCCACAGGTCTGGTTAGAATGTATACAGCTGATGAAATCGGGGCCACACATTGTAGTTGCCTGCAGGACAATAATCTATCCACACAGTTTATGGGTTGATGGTAGGGATTATATTCTACAACCACTAAAAAAAGGGAAGGGGGAACTAACTCTAGTATACTCATAAATGAGTTGGTCACGTAAAATATCATCAAACAATACTGCATGGTCGGGGCTGAGGTTGTGGCTCAGTGGCAGAGCGCTTGCCTAGCATGTGTGAGGCACTGAGTTTGATCCTGAGCACCACATAAAAATAACTAAACCAAATAAAGACACTGTGTCCATGTATAACTAAAAAATATTTTAAAAAAATACTGCATGGCCAATCCAATGTTACCACTGGACAAAAACTCAAAGTACATAACCTAGGAACCAGAGGCACTTGTGGGTAGGGAGATATAGCCAGATAAGACTTTTTTCCATAAGTAAAAGACAAGATATAAAATTTCCAGAAGAGGGCAGGAGTAATAGCTCATGGAAGAGCACTTGCTTAGCATGCACAAGACCACAACACTGCCAATAATAATGAATAATAATAATAATAAGTCTCCATAACACCTTTAGAATCATCAAAATTGTCATTAAGAAAAATCTCCCCACTGGAGGGGAAGCCACAGTTTTTTTAAGCTCCCCCATCAAGAAATGGAAACTACTTCCTCATGCCATTCTGGGCTCAGCCACGTGTCATGCCATGGTCACTAAGACATTAGCAAACATGACAGGCTTCAGTACCAGGGTCTCCTCTTTCCGCCATCATGAAAACAAGCCTGGGCTAGTCCCAGCTTTTACTGCAACATCCTGACATTCATGTGTGCTAATCTAGGCCAGAAGAACTACTAATTAGCTTACAAAATTGTGAGAAATAATAAAAGGTTTGCCATTTAAGCCACTAAGTCTTGGAGAACTGTGCTGCAAATGACAACTGATACACTCTGTGTTTGAGGATCTGTTCTGAAAGCTACCCAGATATTTTCCATACTCACCACAATATCTTCCACTAGTGGTACTGTTTTCATCTTCTCCTCCTGGACAATCTAAAATACCATCACAAACTTGAAATATTGATATGCATAGTCCAGACTCTGGGCAAGCCCATTCTCTTGGGTAACATATGTGATGACGATGATTACTATCTGTGGGGAGAAAAAAGAGAGTTATGGGTCATATGAGAGGGAGAATCAGCCCTTTTTAATCCATGATTAAGAGAGGATAGAAGATATAAACAAAGTAGACAATGGAAATCTACAAATGACCTATATTTTACAATAAATTCATAGTTTCTTACTCTACCATTAGCCTTTTATTGAGATTCTAAGGAGTGAGAAAATGGAATCATTTAAGTTCCATTCTTTCTGGAGGAGGCAGCCCCCAGCCAAGCTATAAGAGCAAAAATCAGATATAAACCTGAAATATCAACAAACTAGATTCACAACCCCTGAAGAGAAGGTTCAATTATTTAAATCATGAATTACAGAATGAGGGTTATCAAGGTAACTCCAAAGCTCCTAAGTTTGGGTTTTGGTTGTTTGATTTCTTTTATTTAGTGAAATGTTGACAGAAGAAGAAAAACCGTAATTCCTGAAACACTGAAACATGAGACCAATGGACAGTTCCAGAACAAACATTGCCTTTATTATTTCTGGGACTGGAACAGTGCAGGCAACTTGCTGTATGGTGTGGTGTTAGTAAATTCAGGACAGCTGATGATAGCAAGGTAAGGAAGTGAATGGCATTTGCAATTACCTTCTCAAATAATCTTTAAACACTTGACTGGAGAGTAGTCTGCTCTATACCTATTAGTCCCTAGCTCCATCCCATTGTTCCCAGTGTGGCCTGTCCATCACCACTGAATATCAATGACTCATCTGGAAATGAGAATTTGCAAAAACCCAAAACAAAACAAAACTGAACTGTTACCACAGTTCAAAGATATTTTCAAAGGTTATAAGGCCTGAGAGAAATAATTGAATTTTACCCTATTTTTCCCACCTCCTCCAGCCTACAACTTTTACACAGGTACAGCAGGCAGAGTGGAATATAGAGGAAAGAGAGTGTGATATAGAAGAGGAAGAAGTCTCAACTATTTTGCCTTAATGATGGGAAGGAAGGGATTGAAATTTAGGCTACATTTTGGTTCGGTCTTTTCAGGAAAAGCTAGTGGAGTCACCTTCTTCCAACTCACCCACTAATTGCCCAAATGATTCCTTAAACCCTAGCCAATCCTGAGGGTGAAAATTTTCCAACAAGGAAGGGAGGAAAAACTTAAAGGAAATTCTTTTCAGCAGGAATCTCTCCCCCTCCTTACCACAGCCATCTTCATCTGCATAGTCTTGACAATCATCCTGTCCATCACAAACCCAGTTTTGATGAATGCACTGGCCACTGGGGCAGGTGAACTGGTGGCCACCACAGGTCTGATAGTCTGGAAGAAAGAAACAGCTGCACTACAAAGACACAAATAGCTTTTGTCAAAAGTCCAAGTGCTTGCCTCATTGCCTGAACTGAGCTCCTGGAAGCTGAAGTTTATACATCAGTTACTTGACAAAAAAGAAGAAAGCAGGAAGAGAAGGAGAAAGATGAGAAGAAGGAAAGGAAAAGACAATAGCAGTTTGGGTCCAGGAAATGAACTCAGGTGCCAGTCTCTATTTCTCAAGATTAATAACCTAGCAATAGTTTAACACAGAACAGAGGATGCAAACTGATCAAGATGCTGGATGTGCCAATGTCCAACATTCTCTTACTTTGTCATATGCACCATAGTGGTTATTTAGGACCAAACGATCCTGGGTCACCATCCCATGTCATCACAGTCTCTTTAAGACAGTCACTGAAATAGGCCCAGATTCCAGAAAGGAAATCAGGCACCACTCATAGAAAATTAGGATGGTAATGAAAATATTCAGTGACTCCATAAGGCATGGGTACCAACCAATCAAAACAGATGTAGAGAAAAATCATTCATTCTAGTAAATAAATGACCACAAAATCTGACAGTGAGTTGGAATTAAAATTCCCTCAAAGACTCCTTTCTAACTTTTCATATGCAAAAAATGAGTCAAGAAGTCAGAACAGCAATTATCAAGAATACAAACAATAAGTGGTGGTGAGGTTGTGGGGGGAAAAGGCACACTCATACATTGCTGGTGGAACTGCAAATTGGTACAACCAATCTGAAAAGCAGTATGGAGATTCCTTAGAAAACTTGGAATGGGACCACCATTTGATCCAGCTATCCCACTCCTTGGCCTATACCCAGAAGACTTAAATGCTACAGCCACTTCAATGTTTATAGCAGCTCAATTCACAATAGCTAAACTGTGGAACCAACCTAGATGCCCTTTGATAGATGACTGGATAAAGAAACTGTGGTATATATACACAATGGAATATTGCTCAGCCATAAGAGAGAATAAAATTATGGCATTTGCAGGTAAATGGATGGAGTTGGAGAATATCATGCTAAGTGAAGTAAGCCAATCTCAGAAAGCCAAATGCCAAATGTACTTGTTGATCCATAATAGGGGGGAGGACATGGGAACAATGGAGGAACTCTGTTCACAGGGATGTAAGGGGGGAGGGGACATGGGGACAGTAAAGTTCATGGAATATGATGGACATCATAGCCCTAGCTTTATGTATGACTGCATGTATGTTGTGATTCTATATCACATACAACCAGAGAAATTAAATGTTATCCTCCATCTGTGTAAAATGAATCAAATTGCACTCTGCTATCATGTAAACCTAAACAGAAAAAATAAATAAATAAATAAAATGAGTCAAGAGATGGCAACAGTAAGAGAAAGAGATTTCATACTTCAGGTTACAGCACAGAAGTAAAAGGACAGTCAGGGCAAAGCAGCAGAGGTGACAAAAGCCATCTACAGCACACTGAAACTTCCCTGACCCTCCACCTTGAATGTTGCAGTGATTTCAAAGAAGAGAGGAAAACCGTTGCTAGTATGGAGTTCATTCTCTTTTGAGATCTTTTGGCACTCCACTATCAAAGTTATCAGATCCATCCCTGAGCTATGGGTGATTTGAATCCTGTGATATAATCTGCCCGTACCCCTGTAGCCTAAGGAAAGAATGCAAACTGTCCATCAGCAACCCTTCAACTCTATGCAGATCCTTGAAAGATAAAGGAACCCAGGACCAACTACACGGCTAAGGCTCAAGCCACAGCCCCCACATGAATTTTTGGCTCCATGTGTAATCAAATACAATGGCTTTTTCCTTGGGAAAAAAAATGGGTATTTGGTAGGGAAAAAAAACAAACAAACATAAAATACTCCTAACCACATGACCCAGCACAAGGGAATCACCGTACTGCAATTATGTTCATCACTGTTGTCTTCACAGTCGTGGTCATGGTCACAGACATAGGCACGAGGGATACATTCTCCATTGCCACACTGAAACTCATCGCGTAAGCACGTGTCAGCTGGGACACAAGGTTAACAAAGAAAAGAAAAGAGAATTTCAATTCCATTACAGCCATTTCATTTCACAAGAAGCTTCTGTCTCAAGTTTAAAAAGAGACTCTAATTTGTCAGGAGAGTGATGGTAAATGTTTAACAACCCATTCTCCAGCTTTGTAGTGTTTACCAATTATCATGGTGTAAATACTCCCACCAGAGGCTGACTGCAGACCACAAACGTGAATTCACTGAATGTGGGCTTGGGAAGAGATGCAGATAACTGGCTCTTGCAAGCTTCAACATGCCACAGCACCTCTTACACATAGTACTTACTGCAATTGGCTTCGTCAGAGGAGTCCCTGCAATCAATTTTCAAATCACACTTCTGACTCGTGTTATAGCAGGCTCCATTAGCACAAGTAAGCTGCTCACATACTGGATATTCTATTTTTAAAAATAACAGAAACAGCAAATGAGCCTTAAATTAAGACATTTCTTCAGCAAACATTTCTTGAGTGACAGCTATACACTAGGCACAAATGGTGAACATATATTGGTACACAAAGAGACATGGTCCCTGACCTCCTGTTAGATAAGAGAGACAGACCATAATCAAATAATGACACAAACAGCAGATGACAAGCTGGATTAAGTGCTAATGCAGAAACTACAGAAGGCTATGAGACTGAACAGTAGGGAGATTTGGAAACCTAGGGATTCCTCCCTTAAAGAAGTAAGTGGCTTTTGAATGGACAGCTGAAGAATTGGAAAGAATTTAACAGTTCAAAATGGAACCTTCTTTTACATAATACAAATGACATCCCAGGAAACTCATGTACCACCACACAGGCTCTGGGAAATGAAGGGTCATTTCTTTCACTGAAATGACAGAAAAAGAAAGTAGGTCTGAGCCCAGGAATGTTACTCAGCAGCTATTTGCTCTTACTCAACTGCTTATCCTCTCTGTGTCCCTACTTCCTCTTCCCCCCATCTAGATATTCTATTGCAGCCAGTAGAAGGACCTAAAAAGACAATGCCTGGGAACATAAAAGCATAATTGTTCCACAAGCACAAACTATAGTCGTCCCTCAGTATCCACAAGGGATACTATGGATTGGTTCCAGGGCCACCCAATGCATACCAAAACCCAAGATGCCCAAGTCCCTTAAATGGTGCAGTATTTGCATAATAACCTACACACATCCTTTCATATACTTTAAATAATCTCTAGTTTACACGTAATACCTAACACATAAATGCTATGTAAGTACTTATCATACTATAATGTTTAGGGAATAATGAGGAAAAAAAGCCTATGCATGTTTAGTATGGGCATGATTTTTTCCAAATATTTTTACCTACAGTTGGTTGAATCCACTGAATGGGTAACCCATGGATTCTGGGGTGTGGGGATAACTGCCACATTATACATATGGTCATCTCAATGCTATTACTAGATGCTTAACCCAGCTTTTCTAAGTCACAGCAGAAAATCAGATGTCCCTTGCAGAACAAAATGCTGTCTGTCCCCACACTTGGAACATGTATCCCTCATGACGCCTAACTATAGGATTTGTTTTGTTGGTTGCTTATCTGTTTCCCCCATGGCTTAATAAAACCCCCTGAGGAGAAGGAACCTGTCTTATCATTTTAGAATTCTTAGCAGTGGCACACTACTCACCATGCTCAAGAAATGTTCAATATTGCTACTGAGTTATCACAGAAGAACATCTTGAACAGCTTTGAAATATTTTAAACATCTGCTTTTTATAGTCTTTGACTACCCTACTTCCCACATGTACGACATCTTCCTTGGTCTATATTTTTCATTAAAGATGTTTCCTAGTGGCTCTCAGGTGGTCTTCAGATTTCTTTTTAACCATGGAAAAGGCATGTCTTAAGTTAAGATTTCAAAGATCAAATAACACAGTTCCACACTGAGGCTCAATTTGCATTTAAGAACCCAATGTGATGTTTTAGAGACATATAAAGATGCATCAGATAGTTCTTTGGATGATCCCAAAGTCTTTTCAAGCAGAAGCTGTGCACAAAATTCTGTGCTAAAACTGCATTAAACTTGCCCCATTAAGAACTCACATTTTGAGCTGAGGTTATAGCTCAGTTGGTAGAATGTCTGCCTCGTATGCACAAGGCCCTAGGTTCAATCCCCAGTACAAAAAAAAAAAAAGGACTCACAAATGATCTTTTCATGTTTCGTGTATAGAAAAGGAATAAACCTAAATTTTCTCATCTCCAGAAATTCAAACCTCACCTTTCAAGAGTTCTTGAATATCTAATTTTTAAAAGTTACACAGAGTCAGTCACATTAAATGGAAGGCTCTTTTTCATGACACTCCAGCTGCTTCAAGATGAAACTCAATATCCCTTTCCCAGCTACAGGCTGCCAAAAACTCACTGAAGCCAACAATGAACACCAGCTTCCTACTTTTTATGAGAAGGATATGGCCACAGAAGTTGCTGCTGTGCTATGGGTGAAGATTAGAAGGGTCATCTGATCTGAATCAGTGGTAGAACAAAGAACAAGGTTTCCCACGAAGCAGGTGTCCTGACCCATGACCACTTCCACCTGCTACTGAGTAAGAAGGGAATTCCCATCACAAACCAGGAGAACTGGAGAAGTGCGTATCTGTTAGGAGTTGCACTGTCAATGCCAATCTGAGTGTTTTCAACTTGGCTACTGGGGTGAAAAAAGGGGAAAGAAGGATATTCCTGGACTGACTGATACTAGAGTGTCTCATCAGCCAGGGCCCAACCTGGCATAATCTGCAGACCTTTCAATTTCTAAAGATGATGTTTGCCGGGCAAGGTGGTGCATACCTGTAATCCCAGCAGCTCAGGAGGCAAAGCCAGGAGGATCACAAGTTCAAAGCCAGCCACAGCAACTTAGTGAGGCCCTAAGCAACTCAGCAAGACCTTGTCTCTAAATAAAGTATAAAAAAGGGGTGGGGGGCTGGCGGGGTGGCTCAGTGGCAGAGTGCTTGCCTCACACATGTGAGGCACTGGGTTCAATCCTCAGCACCACATAAAAACAATAAATAAACAAAACAAAGATATTGCATCCATCTATAACTAAAAAGTGTTTTTAAAAAAATTAAAATAAATTTTTAAAAAGAAGTGGGGATGGGGATGTGGCTCAGTGATTAAGCACCCCTGGGTTCAATCCCTGGTGCCAAAAAAAAAAAAAAAAAAAAGTCCATCAATATGTTGTCAGAAAAGCTCTTAAACAAAGAAGGTAAGATGCCAAGTATTCAGCATCTTGTCACTTCATGTGTCCTGCAACATAAATGCCAGCATATTGCTCTGAAGAAATAGCGTACTAAAAAGATTTAAGAAAGAGCAGGCAGAATATACTGAACTTTTGGCCAAGAGACTGAAGGAAGCCAAAGAAAAATGCCAGGAACGAAGTTCTGAGAGACCCAGGTCATCCTGATTCTGAGTCCAGTCAAATAAAACTTAAGTGTAACAAATAAGATCAATCTTCAGGGGGAATAAAATGGAGGCATTTTTAAATAGCTGTTTAAAATTCTAAATTTTTCTGAACTTTCATTTTATTTTTTAATAGTCCAAAAATGAGCTAGTGTTTAAGATTATTGCTGTCTCTCCATCACTAAGATGGTATGCTTTATAAAAGTGCCTTTAAATGGTTCTGACAACTCTGTTTACTAATTCTGTCTTCAAGAGCTGCAAAAGGCCAGGTGAGGCCAGCAAGCAATTCCCTTCCTGCCGTGTACCAGATAGCTCCTGGTGTCAGTGTGTTATCTAGCCTTTTAAAAGCAGCAGCAAGCCAGAGGGGGGAAAAAAATCTTTAAAAACCCAGCTCTTTGCAATAGATAAGCTATCTGTCAAGAGGAAAATTTATTTGAACTGGGACTGTACCACACTTTTGGTGATTACTATGGATATGAGGGATCTGGGAAAAATGTATTAGGCAGGTCTCTTGTTTTCTCTGCCCTGCTTTTTGACAGCCAGTGCCATAAAACTGAAAGGAGAAGAACAACACAGTACCCACTGACATGGCTCATGCCCCTAAACTACAAGGCCAGCTTGTTGTCATCAGGGAGGGTATTGTGTTGGCCAAAGGTCAGCAGTTCGACGAACAGCTTTCTTGTCTCCATCCACACTGATAATGAATCTCTCTCAATCAGCAGAAGACCCTCTCAACCCTTGCACACCTTCAGGTCTTTTCTATGCATAGATAACCTGAGGTATATGCCCACAGGAAAGACTGTACAGTGCTCTCTGACTCACTAAATATAGAAAATACTTGGAAATATGTTTCCAAATGGTTTTCTCATTTGGAGACCCACACAGAGGGAACAGGGTTTCGCTCTGAGCAAAGAAATGAACAGATCTACTTCTCTTGCTGAAGACATTCATTAATGAGTTTCAATATACCCCAGGAAACAGGAAGTTACAATCCTTTGAGTTGCCCTTTGGGAGATATCTAAAAATCTTATTTTTTGTTTTATATGCTTGGCAAGACTGAGGCTAATTTGACAAACTTTTTCCCATGGAGAAAATCCATCTAGGGGCTGAAACGCCCTACAGAATTCTAAGTATGGGGAAAGTGTAATGTGAGAGAATACCACATACAAGAACACAAAGGAACTCTTCTTCTGAGCTTATTTGAATGGAAAGATGGACAAGTACCTGTTAACCAAGGTCCAGACTGTTAGTTTATCTGGCACAAAAATGTGAGAACACCCTTTTTCCCACCATCCCTTGCTTCTCTCTTCTTTCCTTTCTCCCATTTCCAAATGATACATGCTCAAGTTTTTGTCCATCCCCATCAAGAACTGCTCCAAAATATGTCTACAAGATGGGAGCTTGACGATTTTTTAAATGTTTTCTCTGTCAATGGTTTAATTCAGAGCAAGAAAGTTTCATGCTGTAGTTCTGTTTAGATAATCAAGGAAGGAAATGTAATTTGAGGACCTTATAAACCTCCCACAAGGAAATCCTTTACAGCAGAGTAAGATATAAATATAAGGCACTATTCTTTATTATCTTGTCAGGGAGAATGTAAGCATATCCTATTATCACAACTTGACAAAACAGCTAAAAAGTACATAGAAAAGAAGGCAAACTGAATATAAAGGAAGAAGAGGCAGCTGGGCATAGTGGCACATGCATGTAATCTCAGCTTCTTGGGAGACTGAGACAGAAGAATCACACAAGTTCAAGGCCATCCTGGGCAACATAGCAAGACTCTGTCTCAAAATAAAAAGAAAGAGATCTGGGGATATAGTTCATCCCTGGGTCCAATCCCCAGTACCATAAGAAAAGAAAGGAAGAAAAAAGGAAAGAAGGAAGGAGAAGGCATCTTAAATGTAGATTTAAAAATGAGCCTAAGATTGAAAATAAAACTGGAAGTTATTGATGTAAGTATAGCCCAGATACCTGGGACTTCTAAGGTTGCAGAGTCATCCTTTTAACTCTGTTTCTTTTTCTGGCTCTAAGACAGGTTAATCCAAAGTAATGATTTGCCAGAAGAAGCTTCCTCATTGGGCCGCCAGCACCTAGTTGTGAGTACCACCCACAAATTTAAATAAGCAACACCATCATCATAGTCACTGGTAACATATACTGAACACCGTGTCACAGAAACATGTTAAAGTACCCTATATGTGTGAACTTATTTCATCCTTAGAACTACCCCTATGACATGTACACTTTGCTTTCTCCCACTTTCTACACAAGGAGCCTTCAAAAGTTAATTCAAAGTTACTTTCAACTAAACACACATATATATGTACATATATGGGTGTATATATTATATATAAATATGTTAAATCAGATTTATAAAATGGGAATAGAAAACCAACACCTTGGAAAGAGAAAGAAAATATGGTCATCCCAAAGACTGAGAGAATTGCACTCACACATCAAGTTTGGTCTGAGCCACTTTAAGGGAGCCAAAGTCAAAAAGGGAAACACATGAAGTTATCAAGGTTTCCTTATCCTGCTCCCTTTGTACTAGCCAGGTCTTAAGCCCCAAATTCCTATCTAGTCTCTATCAGTTGAGACCTGATCTTAGAAACGTGTCTGAGAGGGTGCTCCAAGGACTCTGGATCTGCAGCCCCTCCATCTTCCCATACATGGAGCTATCACCAAAATCTGCAGAGCAGACAAAGACTGATGCAGTACTAAATTCCTTAAAAATAAGTTTTATTAGAGTCCTCATATAAGCTCTCATACAGGAGTAAATGGAAACAAGACGGAAAATCATGCAACAAAAGCTCCAAAGAACAGTGCAAAGAAGAAGCCTTGTCACAGATGAACAAATATATACAATGTGCTCTTTATTCAGTGACACTCTTCTACACAGAAGGAATCATGGGCCCACATGCCTTTACTCAGGGCCACAAAATACCTTGGTGTCATTCCTATCTCTTCCTTATGATCATTTCCAGTGACTCGTTGGGCAGAATATACAGCCTAATCAAAGACACAGGAAAACTAACTGCACCCTAGGATTATAGGAGGTCACATTCCAGACACTGGAAATGGTGTAGCACTATCCCCCTGCTGGGCACTTGGACCAAAATAATTCGAATAGTCACCAACAAATCCTTGCTGGATGATATCAGTAGGCCAGAAACCAGTTATTCCTCAGAACACTGCCTGCCTTAGTTAGAATCCTATTCTACTGAAGATACACTTATTGAAATCTGACTTCCTGGATACTTTGAATAAAGAGGTAAATTCCAAGCAAAGCAGAAGTGCCCACAGACTTTCTTAAATATTTCATTCACGATTAATTTTTACACATCTACAGGTGAACTAAATACTAGAGATAAAGCAATGAAAATCCCTGCTCTCGTGGAACTTATACTGTTTGGAGGAAAGGAATAATGGACATTAAAGTAAATGTTGCATAGAAAAATGTTACAAAAATAAAGCAGAGTAAAATAATAAAGAGTGACAGTGGGAAGTAGCTCTCTGAGGAAGTGATATTTGAACAAGAACCATTAGCTTCAGCAAAATGGCAATCAGTGGTGCATTAACACGAATGTTTTCAGAGGATTGGTAGAAAGGCAGGACCACTTTCAGTAGCCTCAAGAAAGAAAGGAGAGTAAATAGAAACAGTCATTAAAGACATTTCCACATCACATTGTTATAAAAAGGAGCACAGAAATTGGGCAATGACTGAGAGAGATCTTAGAGTCTTTTTAAAGACAGGAAATATTTATAAAGTATTTGGATGATGTAAACTAAATAAAAGATTCTTCTCTCTTTCCTCGAGGTCTCAGGCTCTGAATCCTATCTCAACTGTGAAAATGCTGCAAAGGTACATGTGTGCTGTGACATGTAAGACAGGGTCACTGGAGCAAGGCTCAACGGACAGCCTAAAATGTGGAACTGAGTTGAAAGAACGTACCCTTCAGGAGCCCTCACAGTTCACAGAACGACTACCATCTTTATCACTCCCTTCCAACTGTTCCCCCAGTTGGAGTTTCAGCAGTTACACATACAAAGGAAAATGTTTAAATCCTAAAGAACAGAAAGTCAATAGAAATAAAACTTCAGGGACAAAGCGGCCCCAGTTGCAGGCAGACCAAACACTGCTGATTACCAGCAAGAAAGCCTTCATTGTAGCAGGGATTGTACGGTTTCTTTGGCATTCCTAAGTAACAAAGGAGAAGTGCTGCAAACCACAATAATTAGCGATAGTTTTACTCACACCAAAATCATTCTAACATGGTACTCAATAAAACAAAATAATCTTTTTATTTCACTGAAAAAAAGACTGTAGTATTTTTGAGCAACCCAAAGTCACTTCACTATATTAATTGAATGACTCATAATTGCTGCATTGTTCTGATGTTTATCTTACACTCTGCATGAGTGGTTTTTCCTTGATGCTAATCCCATTAGAAGTAAAATGGACTGCAGTCTCGAATCTGTTCCTTAAAAAAACAAATTAATTGACAAGTTGTTGAATATCAGATCCCTGATGACCAGATTGAATAATAAAATAACATAGGGGGAAAAATGAGTTTTTACCTGTTTCACAGATATAAATATAGGCTTAGATAGAGACATACACACATATAGATACATATATATAAACATATTTGGAAATATTTCACAAGCTGTAGAATATTCTTAAGCATCTAAGAGTATAGCCAGTGAAAAGACAAGCGATAAGAATCTCTCATACCATACCAAATTTATTTCCAAGGTAATCTTTTTATTGGGATCCTAATATCCTCACCTTTCTCACCATCTCATCCATTTTCTTACCTCCCCTCTCCCTACCTCCCTGAGAAGACTCTCACACACTCTTCTTTGTTCTGGAAAGGAATGCCTGGAATGGACACAAGTTTCTCTGTCTTGAAGCCCAATGTCTTGATTTTAGAAGCTTGAAAGAGTAGGCATTATAATTCAGGGTCTGGTCTAACAGGCAGGGCTATGAGCTCCAGGGATTGGCTTCCTGATCCTTTCAAATATTGGCGGGTGTGGGAGGGGAATGGAATTAAGATCTTCCTTGGAGCTTTTCCAACATCCATCCCTCTAAGTGGTTTCTAGGTGCCAAATATATTTAGGCCCAGCACTATAGACAATCTTATTTCTGAGAAATAGAAAACAGTCAAATCCATAGGCTGATACTACATTTCTAGAGAAGTAATGGTTCCTAAGCATCATGACTATGGGAACAACAGAATAAAAATGATTTCTAGTCAAATCTCACTTGATCCTTGATCACTACTCTAATAGCTTCAATGTCTAAAGTGACATTTAAAATATCTAAGCACCACTATGACTAAATGGATCTTAGCAATTACAATGGATGGCCTCTAACATCACAAAGAGAGCAGGAGGCATTGTGTGCCCCCTGATGGAAATATACACTCTTATACACAAAGTATTATCACCTTGATGAACCATCTCCACCCCTCCTCTGATTTGGAGGTTCAATCCTCTAGATTAGTCATTTGCAACTGAAGTAGTACGAGGGTAATTTTTGCTCCTGGAGGATATTTGACAAAATTTGAGAACATTTTTAGTTGTCACAACTGGGAGGTGCTGATGACTTCAAGTACACAGAGGCCAGGGATACTGCTGGACATTCCATAATGCACAAGACAGTCCAACACAATAAAAATTTATCTGGCCCCGAATGTCATTAGTGCTGCAGTTGAGATCTAGGAAATTTCAGATCTAGGTAATTTCCAGGAAATACAAGGGAGAGAGGAACATGTTAAAGGACATTAGAGGATGAAATAAGCATCCTTATTGCTGGAAATAAGCAATATCCAGACTGTGGAAAATACCAGAACAAGTGACTTATTTTACTTTGTTTTGTTTTCACCAAATAAATTGTAAGGAGTGAAGAACAGAAATAGAAAGAAAACCTACAAATTGAAAGTCTTAAGAAATAGATCAGCTAACTCCTACATAAATGTTTTATTTGGATTCTGAATTAAGTAATCAAACTGTAAAAATAATAGAAGACAATTTTTAAACTGACCAGATATCTAATTATTGTAAAGAACAGTTGTTTTAAATTTTAGGTATGATAATGATATTGTGATTATGTTTTAGTCTTTGTTTATTATACAGATGAATACTAAAATTTTACAGATGCAATGATATGATCCTGAGAATTGCTTCAAAATAGAGGGAAAGGAGAATAAATGGATGTAGGATGAGATTCTTCATGAATTGATAATTGATATAAATGAGTGATAAGTAAAAAGAGATTTCACTATACAATTCATTCTGCTTTCATATATGTTAAAAACCTCCACAATAAAATGTTTAAGCAAGAATTTTTTTTAAATAGCTAAGTAATCTTCAGACAAAACTATTTTATAAATGTTTATTGTTAAAGAAAACTATTCTCAGTCATGCCACACAGACAGTTTAAACATAGGTTAAAGTCACAGCTCCTCTGCTCTTGCTTCTTGGTAATCTTTATAATCTTCATAAAGCAGGAGATCACACCTGCCAATGTGAAAAGTGCACAGGATAGTGACTGGTGCTGAGCGAATGACAGTCTCCTTTCCCACTTTCCACAAGAGCTTCAAACAGAGGGGAAGCAAAATAGGGCCAACCCTGCCACTTTCTAAGAAATTTGATCCTAGGTATTCATTTCCTTCTGTGTCTATCTAGCTATCAACAGATCAAAGCACTAATGAGGAAGTATGAAGATTCTTAATTTCCTCTGATATGTGAGGGTTTTTAACACTCCTCCACAAATAAAAAATAGCCACAAATAACTAAAGTAGAGGGAAATAGGAAAGAAGTCCTCATCACAAAACCCCTTCCCATGAGCCAGGCATGGAGGCACATGCCTATAATCCCAGTCAGGATTACCCCTGAGGAGGCTGAGGCAAGAGGGTCACAAGTTCAAGGCTACCCTCAGCAATTTAGCAAGAACCTGTCTCAAAATTAAAAATATAAAGGGCTGGGATGTAGCTTAGTGGTAAGTGTACCTGGGTTCAATTCCCAGTACCATAAGGAAAAAGAAGAAAAAAAAAAACTAGTGTTATGTGAGATTCATTTTAGGGTCATGACGTGTCCCAAAAAGTTCATGACTTACATCATTCTAGAAACAATAGGCTATAAACGAGTGTCTTTTCTTAATGAATCTTTATTTCATCAATTACTTGTACTGAATTTTTTTTGTTTTGTTTATTAATTTATTTATTCTACTTAGGTATACATGATAGCAAAATGCATTTTGATTTATTATATCTTTTAATAAAAATGTTTGATTAAAAATTCCTGCTTTGGTATTTTATAAAGCTCACTTTCTTCCCTTCATTCCTTTTATTAGGGCTACTTGCATGCTCATATCCTGCCACGCTTTTTCCAGACGGTCCATTGGCAAAGTTATGAGGCAGTTGTACTAGCAACTTTAGACTTGGCTGCAGAGTGCTCATGGAAAACATCCAAACTGTCTGTTTCAGCTGCCTTTTATTTTCCCCAAAGTAGCGTTTCCATTGCATTTGCAATAAGGCACTCATTTTTATCCACTTGCAAATAAGGGATAAAGATACAAGGCTGTTGGCTGGTGACACAAGCCTCTGGTACTCATTTAAACTGGCATAAGGGAGGACTCTCCTCTTCTGTCCTTCATGAGGGGCAGTCTCTAGACTTGAAACCAAAAGCTCTGCCACACAATCTTGGACAAGCCAGTCTATATCCTTCGAAGTTTTCATTTCTTTATTTATAAGAGAGTAAATTAATGCCCACTTTATTGTTCTCATTAAGGAAACTAATAATAATAATAACTTATATAATGCCCTGAAATTTACAAAATGTTGCAAAATATATGATTTATCATAATTAATCAAAATATTGTCTTCACCTATCTCAGTGAAAGACTTAGTGTTTGCTTCACAAAGTAGTGAGAGTCTACTTGTGAGCTGGCTGTGCTGTGGCACCCAGATGCATTACCATCTCTAAAACTGGCAGTGTTGGATCTAAATGCTCTGCATAATTTCCAAAATGAAGGGAAATTCAAATTGGAGGTACCATAATCTCTTTCAAAAGAACATTTAGAATGGACATTATTCCAGAACATCCAGAACATAACATACCAGGAATTCTGCTAGAATATGGATAGACAAATAGTACAGAGGCTTCCCTCAAAGAAAGAAAAATAAGTGAAATAAAATAACATTTAAGGGACGAAAAACTGGAGTAGTATTGTTTTTAAAATTGTACAAGCGGGGCTGGGGCTGTAGCACAGTGGTAGAGCGCTTGCCTAGCATGCGTGAGGCACTGGGTTCGATCCTCAGCACCACGTATAAATAATAAATGAATAAAATAAAGATCCATCAATATCTAAAAAAATATTTTAAAAAATAAATAAAATAAAATTGTACAAGCGTGGGGCTTCATAGTTCAGTGGTAGAGCACTTGCCTGGCCCGCATGAGGTCCTGGGCTGGATCCCCAGCATTGCAAAACAATATAAAATAAAATTGTACAAGAGTGGTAATGGTACATATTCAGTATGAATCTGGACTTATAAAAATATAGGAATTAGCTACTGTGTCAGTCTTTCTTATATTTTTGTGTGATGCTGGGGATGGAACCCAGGCACAAGTCTTTGCATTTCACATATACAAATATTTCCTCCATTAACAGAATAGTTTGAGCAGTTCAATGAATAGAAGCAAGTTGCTCACCATAGTTAATTTATGCAAGCTCCCACCCTGTACATACCACCATTTTGGAAAGATTAGTAAAAAAAAAAAAAAAAAAAATTATAGAAAACAGACCTTTCATTAAGGGATATAAAATATACCACTTGGCTCAAAGGAAGGGACTTAGAGACAGCCCAGAGAACTAAAATTAAATTAAAATTATCAAACAATGGAGGTGGCATATCATGAGTACAGTCCATAACTTAAACCTTAAATTCACTGGAGACATAATAACTGAGAAGCGTTTGATAAAAATTTCTAAGATACACAAAATCTGTTCACCAGTTATTGGAATACTAGATGTAATGGTTTAGATATGAGGTGTACGCCAATAGCTCATGTTTGAAACAATATAAGAATTTGCAGACGTGAAATGAATAGATCATGAGAGATGTAACCTAATCAGTGGATTAATCCACTGACAGGGATTAACTGAATTGTAACTGTAGGCAGGTAGAGTATGCTTAGAGGAAATAGGTCATTGTGGGGGACATGCTTTTGGGGTTTACATTTTGTCCCTGGTAAGCAGAGCTCTTTCTGCTTCCTGGTTGCCATGTTCTGAGCTGCTTTCCTCCACCACACCCTTCCACCATGATGTTCTGCCTCACTCAGGCCCAGAGCTATGGGGTCAGCGGACCATGGACTGAACATCTGCAACTGCAAACCAAAATAAACTTTCCCTCCTGAACATTGTTTTTGTCAGGTCTTTTGGTCACAGTGACAAAAGAGCTTCCTCGAAGCTTTAAACATTTAAGAGCAAAACAAAGGAAGCATCTCCATGCAGCACGTGATAAACTTACAAAATATGTAAGTAAACTTACAAAGTATGCTAGAAATAATGTCAGGAAAAAATATATAAAAACTCAAAGAGTCTACTTCTCAATGTGCAATTACAGAGATACTTTTCAAGTTATTTTGGACATTAGGTGATTGATGAATTGTGTGGTTTTAGTTGTATTTTGTTTTTAACTTTATAGGTGAAAGGGGAGCACAAAGTTTATATGGAAATATTTGCAAAATTCATATATCTTTTAAAATTTCTAACTGTTAATTCATATGTTCTCATCAAACCAGAAATTTATGTTGTTAAAAACTCAAAGAAGTTATGGATAAATTCACAAATGGTTGACTTTTTTTTTTTTTTTTTTGGTACTGGAGATTGAACTCAGGGGTACTCAATCACTGAGCCACATCCCCAGCCCTATTTTGTGTTTTATGTAGAGACAGGGTCTCACTGAGTTGCTTAGCGCCTCGCCGTTGCTGAGGCTGGCTTTGAACTGGCGATTCTCCTGTCTCAGCCTCCCTAAATGCTGGGATTACAGGTTTGCACCACCACACGTTTTTTAAGAAAAACGAGGTATTTCTAAGATTAAAGACAGAATTAGATAGACTATAAAACTGGCACAAGGCCAGGTACTATAGTGCACAACTGTAATCCCAGTCTCTCAGGAGGTTGAGGCACGAAGATTGAAAGTTTGAAGCCAACCTGGGCAATTTAACCAGACTCTAACTCAAAATTTAAAAAAAGGGCTGAGAATGTAGCTCAGACACAGGGCATTTGCCTAGCACGTACAATGCCTTGGGTTCAATCCCTAGCATCACACAAAAATATTAAAAAGACTGACAGAGGGGCTGGGGTTGTGGCTCAGTGGTAGAGCACTTGCCTAGCACATATGAGGCCCTGGGTTCGATTCTCAGCACCACATATAAATGAATACAATAAAGATCCATCAACAACTAAAAAAATTATTAAAAAAAAAAAGACTGACACAGTAGCTAATTTCTATATCTTATATTCATTCTAACAGTTTGATATAAACCTCAAGAGAGGCAGATGACTCTTATTTGTTAGTGAATAATGCAACATGTCTGTATTTTCTTGCTTTTGGTTATGGTAATATCTATGTATTACACAGAGAATATTGTGATTTATATGCCTTATCTTATAGCAATCAGTTACAAACTGATATAATATATTGCCATTATAGGAAAAACCATTTTCTTTCCTTCTGTCTTTTTTTGGGGGGGGGGGCAGGGAATCTGGGGGAGAGTGCTGGGGATCGAGCCCAGGCCTTACCCACACTAGGCAAACACCCTACCACTGACCTACACCCCAGCCCAGGAAAGCCATTTTCAGAATGTAACACTTTCTAAAGATAATCTGGAAAAAGTGGTGTCCACAAAAGCAGAAAAATTAGTCAGAAATTTTATCTACAAATTTTCCATAGCAGTGTAATAAAAGTTAAAACTGACCAAACTATATTTTGTACTCAGCGTATTCAATCATCTTTTTAGAGTCTATATTAATGTTAAAAGTTTCCTACTTCAAAATATGGCAAAAACTTGATGTGCTAAGTAAGGCAGGACAAACTTAGAATGTCTTGTTAAAAATAGACTCCTATCAGAACATCACCCCTAATCCACAAAAGAATCTGCCAAGAGATTTCAACAACAAGAGGAGTATTGTAGGCATTTCTGTCCATCAACAAATCTAACAAATTGATTAAAATGCCAAAGGGACAAGGGTGAAACTAAATACAGTGCAAAGACTGAAAAACAAACTCACGGCAGTCTCTCTCGTCAGTTCCATCTGAGCAGTCTCTGACATGGTCACACCTGTATTCCCTCGGAACACACTGACCATTGGAGCACGTCAGCTGATGGCTTGAGCATGTTCTCCCAGCTGTGAAGGGGAAAGATATTATTTAATTTACCATTACAACCTGACACAGACTAACCTGTTGATAGTTCCCAAATATGAATGAGGATATTGGAAAGCAGAGAGCATACTGAACATAAAAGTTCACAGGGACCAAGGCAGAGTGCCCTGCTATCACCAAGCTAAGCTACCATGCAAAAGCAAAGATATTATATTGTCAAAATGCCCTCAGAATAGTAGGGACACTCCAGCATGCCAGTGTAGACAATTGCATGATCAATCTGTATTGAGAAGACGATATACAATGAAAAGATATATGATAAAGATGATGAATGAAATAAGACATAGGGATTAAACAAGGATTGGTAAGCACCCCTCCCCCATTGAAATCCTTTTTTAAACAAAGAAGTATGTCAAAGGATTAACAATGGCTATTCCTGAATGGTGGGAATATGAGGGGTTTTATGGGGTTTTTTCTTTATAGTTTTCTCTGTTTTATAAACTGTCTGCATTGACCATGTGTCAATTTTATAAACAAAAAAATCTTTAGTTTGATTTTATCCTATGTTGATGAGTTCAGGTAAAAGCAGGGCATCAAGTGAGTCTCTGGACAAAATATAAAATCGAATGACTGTTGCCTGCAAGAATGAGGGGAAAGGTGTTCTGTAGCTCTGAGGCAGAAATTACCTAGACTTGGTAACATTATCTTATCGTGTGATTTTTTAATTGTTCAAATAAAAAGAGAAGCATTTTGGAAACATAATTGTCTAAAACAAATATATGGAAGAAAGAGGTTTTTGCCTGAATTTTACAGAGCTTCCTATACCTCTGTATTGTTAAGATACTTAGGTTCAGCAAAACTTGGTTTTCTGAAAGAGAAAAAAAAAAAAAAGGTATATGTTAAGGAATGTGCCTTAACTTTTAGAAAAACCTTTCTGAGAGACAAGTAGAAAATGACAGCTTTAGAGTTCACACTTGAAATTTCAATCATCCATATTATCATGTATATTTTTAAAAGCCCTTTTCCCTGCTTAACTGATTGTATCTTTCTTGTCACTTTGCTTCTGCAATTTACTTTATCATAAATGTGTCATGTAATTCTTGAATAGGAAATAGTTTTTTGCAGTCTGCCTATATCTGAAATGCTTATAGATTTCATATTTTCTCTTAGCAGTGAGTATCTGCAGATTAAATTTTACTTTTATTAAGGACAGAATAGATAGACTCTTCTAGAAGGCACTTCAATGTGTGAATTCTGCCCATGACAAACACTATTTTATCTGAATAAGGTTTAAAAGATTGTATTTCCACATAATTTATTTAAGTATATATTTCCAATTGCCACATAAAATTAAAGAGATTCTTTTATTCCTGAAAAAGTAGGTCATGAGTGCTCTTAAAGTATGAAAAGAAACTAAAGCAGGTGGCAGTGTTACGTTAATGATCATGGCTTTCTTCTTAAAATCAAGCCCAAATAATTCTATATTTTGTACTTAAGATTTGAACAGTTTGAGTAATTAAAAGCTTGTTAAATGTAGAGAAATGACAGGTAAAAATTACATAATTCCAACAACTGATGTAATGCTTTATTCATTCATTGCACAAACGTTTACTGAGGGCCTACTAGGTACCACTGAGTTCACCCACTAATTATGAAAGTAAATTACAGGTTCACAGGAGAGATAGAAGCATCACAGAGGGGTCCCAAATTCACCCTGGGACAGGAGCATGGACTGTGACAGTTTCCTTGAGGAAGGGACACCTCTGCTGGTTTTTAAAGGAGAAGTAGCAATAAACTAGACCAAAAGGAAACAAGGACTGTCTAGCAAGGAGTATTCAGGCAAGAGGAATGGAGGAAAAAGGCTGAAACAGGGAACTGCAAGCACTGCTGTACCCCAAATGGACATTTCCAGGCAGGAATCACAACTGATAGACATGGAAAAATAAATACCCGTCACATCCTGGAGGCCAGGATAAACCCGGTTAGGGATTTGGAACTTTCTCCAGCGGGTGATGAAAAGCTGGCAAAGGGTTTTGGTTAGATCTTTCCAGCATCAGTGTCAGGGAGAGCCTGAGGGGGCACAGGACTGGAGGCAGAGAGGCCAATCTGGAGGCTGCTGCGGCCACCCAGGTGAGAGATGCTGACAGTGAGTGGTCATATAATGGAAAAGAAGAGAGGAACTTTAAAAATGTGTGTAAGGTGAATTAGGCGGGAACTGGTGAAGGAGAGGAAAGAATCAAGAACAACTGCCAAGTTTCTAGCATGGTCATCAGGGGGGATTGTGATAACCTTTCCATGTGAATTGATTACATCTTTCATGTCATTTACACAAATTATTTTTATGTAATAAAATACTTACATTATGAAATATATTTCATGAAATCTAGGTTAACAAGTAAAAGAGCCCCAATTGGGCTATTTCTGGTAGTTTGAGACTAATTGTGTATTTTCTGCCAGTACCTTCTAGTGGGCTAAATTTTATTTCTATTAGTGAAGATAAAGCACATAGACCATCAAATATGGTGGGAGAATCAGTTCAGAGGGGAAGATAACTGGTTTCAGTGGAGGCACCTTGTGTCTCATGCACCTTGGAGATATAGGAATTGTGGTTGAATCCACAAAACTGAAGTGTGGGCATATATTTGGGTCTCATCAGCCCACAGAAGGTCACTGAAATCATGAACACGATGAGATTATAGTGGGGCCTTATCCAGGAATGGAGCCATTGCCATGGTCCACTCATTGCTAATATTGTCTTTCTTGTTGTAGCTCATGCCAGGGGCTAGTAGTGGTACTAGTACTTCAGTAACATTAAAGTCACTATTAACGATGCCTCCAACAGACCCACCTACTAGCTCCTCTTTGCACTAGTCCAAAGAAAAGAGTTTAATACTTGGGCCAAAGAGGTGAAAGTTCTGAATGCAGAGAGTGCCCCCTGAGCAAGCAGATTTCATTCAACTGCCAACCACACAAATGAAGACCCCCCACCTATACAGACCAACAAGTATTTTCTTTCTTTCTTGAACATGATATAAACCAAATGAAAGACTGGGAATCTATCCCAGTCCCAAATTGCTGACGTATATTTTTAAGTCTTTAGTATGTACACCCTTTTCAGAGTCATTCACCCTCTGAATTGCTGGCATAGATTCCCTGGTCATTTAACACTCAGCTCAGTATTTGTATATAAAGAATCAACACATTGTGTGTAACGTATCTGTGACAGGTTAGATTAAATGTCCAAAGAAACAAAACAAGATGCCTCTCCAAACACTTACGGCAACGCTGATGTTCATCTGAGCCATCAGGACAGTCCTCCTCGTTGTCACACACCCAAGTGTGGGGGATGCAGGTTCCTTCACTTTCACACTGGAAGTAACCCGTCTGGCAGGATTGAGGAGCTAAAACAACCCAAAAAAACTCACTATGGCAAACATCTGTCCCATTACACCAGCAAAAATGCTTACTTCCAAAGACTATATGTTACCAAGCATGGCAGCACCTGCCTATAATCCCAGCTATTAGGGAGGCTAAGGCAGGAGGATCTAAAATTCAAGGCCAGCCTGGACAACTTAGTAAGACCTGTCTCAAAAAATAAAAAGGGATAGAGATATAGTTCAGTGGTAGAGAACCTGTGGGTTCAATCTTCAGTACTACAAAAAAAAAAACACTATGTCACCAGGGGTAGTGTCACACTTCTATAATTTCATCTACTCAGGAGGCTGAGGCAAGAGGCTCACAGGTTCAAGGCCAGCCTCAGCAATTAAGCAAGATCCTGTCTCAAAATAAAAAATAAAAAAAAGGTTGGGGATGTAGCTTAGTGGTACAGCACCCTGAGCTCAATCCCCAGTATAAAAAAAAAAAATGTCAGGTCCTGCTCAATGTATTTGAAGTCTGTATACTTTATTAAAGTTCACTGTTGGAAAATCTCATCGATGACATCAAAACAAACTGTTGATCCAAACACATAAAAGCAGAATACCCTGACTCAGTGGCAAACTCCTATAATCCCAGCTACCTGGGAAGCTGAGGAAAGAGGATCACAAATTCCAAGCAGCCTCAGCAACTCACTGAGTTCCAGGCCAACTCAGACCCTGCCTCAAAATAAAAAAATAAAAAGGACTGGGGATCTAGCTCAGTGGTAGAGCACTTGCCTATTATGCAGGAGGGCCAAGGTTTGATCCCCAGTAGCAATAAAAAAAAAAATAAGAAAAAAACAATAAAAGAAATAGCTCAACCATACATATACCAAATGTATAACAAAATTATCAAATTATTTTAACCAAAATTAACCATGAATGTTTGTTAAATTGTTTGAAATGCTTTATAATATCTAATAGTAAAGTATCATGATGAACTGGAAAATCTATGAGATCTGGAAAAGAAGACCCAGAATCAAATAATCATTATTCCCACAATTGTTTTAGGATCTTTGACAAGTTCTCTGAGCCTTACTATATGCATCATAAAATGGAGACTATAGTTATCTCATAGTTCAATATAAAAAAAATAAATAATACCTGTGAAAGCACCATATAATGCTGGTTGCTATCATTATTATCTTTGGTATTGTTGTTATAGGACCTTGAAATGTAGTAACAATCTCAGAAGAGTTGGTGGCATAACTCGTCATTTATTCCTCTATCCCAGATTACACCGTTCTCAATTTGCTTCCTCTGGGCTTTTTGGTCACATTATTTAAAAAAAAAAAAAAATGAACTCAGTAAGCCCAAAGGAAGCAAAGTGATATCAAAGGATGATGTCTCCACAAATACAGCCTATCTCCTATTGTGAGCATCAAGTGTCAGCTGGGAACCCACAGAAATACAGAATCTCTGGTCCCACCTCATACATATGGAGTCAAAATATGCACTTTTACAAGTTCCCAGGTGATCCATTTGTGCATGAAAGTTTGAGAAGCACTGAATGGGTCCAATTTTTTACTCTTCCTGACATTTTTCAAATGAGTCATCATCAAGCAGTATACCTAAGTTTGATGGTTCTGGTGTGCCACAGGATGTGAACAATTCAAACCAAGGTTTTTTTCACCTGCTTTCCTGGTCATGGGATGATAATGCTTGTCTGCTTACCTATTGCAGTGGTGTGGTTGATCACCTAAGGCAAGTTGGAAAGAGTAGCGGACTTAAGAGCAGGAGTTTGAGCAAGGCACTCACCAACCGTGAGGCTATAATAAGTAACAACTACTTTAGGACTTACTTTCCTAATCTAAAAGCCACCTCAGCATACTTTTGAGAGCTATATCAATACATGTGTGAAAATTATTTTATAGTAAGTTACATTTTGAGTTTATCACATTTTTAACTAGAATTTTTTAAAAACAATATCACACTAGCCACTTTTTATTTCTTTATTCACAAGTTACATTACATTTTTTTATTATTTTTACTATTATTATTTTGAGACAGAGTTTTACTAAGTTGCTGAGGCTGGCCTCAAACTTGTGATCCTCCTGCCTCAGCCTCTGAGGTCACCAGGATGTCAAGCATGCACCACCACACCCAACTCTATACTACATCTTTTATGTAAGAATAAGCTCCTCCTTGAAGTACAAATCAGAGTAGTTCAGATAACATATTTGCTTTGTTCTTGTTGATTTGAAAAACTTCCAGAGTGAATAATCAGCAACAGATTTCAAAAAATTGATGGCAAAATTAATTTCCATGTCAAGGTTATAGCTGTGGGATAGGGTAAGATAGAAACCGATGTAAGCTGAACACCTTCCATAAAGGGAATGAAACTCTTATTAATACCATTGATTCTCTTATTCAACTACACAGATTGCAAATGACTTGAGCCCAGCCCTGGATCTGTCATAGCTCTTTTCTTTGATAGGCTGAAATCACCACAAAGCATTTATGTTACTCAAAAAAGAGCTTAGACTGGTCCTTCCCCCACTTACGGCAGCCGATTTCATCTGTATCATCCAAACAGTCTCTGGTACCATCACACCTCCAGGCTGCAGGAATACAACGCCCATTTCCACAGCGAAAATGCCCACTGTCACATTCTGTAATACCCAAGAAATGGAAGGACAGTTTAAAAATAAAATTTAAAGCTTCAGATATTTTATTAAAGAAATACAAATTTCTGATAAAAATGAAAAATTATTCAACCAATTAGTACCCAAAGGAATGCAAAATATTTTTTTAATTAGGGGAAGATTTTTATAGTGATAATATTAAAAAAATTGCTTGGAGGTCTGTAGAAAGGTCATTTTCATAATACAGTTGATTAGAGTATACCCTGACGTGACCAATCTGGAAAGCAATTTGACAAAGTGCATCTTGCTCTTTAAAAATGTCCTTTTTTTTAACTTAGTAATTTTTCTTCTAAGTATTTTCTTTAAGGACCTAACCAGAGAACTAGATAAATATTTATGAAAATATAAAGATTTTTATCACATTATTAATAATAAAATAAATTTCCAGCCTCCTACTGGAATTTGTGAAAATAATTATGAAGAATTTCTAGGGGCTGGGGCTGTAGCTCAGTGGTAGAGCGCTTGTCTAGCATGCGTGAGGCACTGGGTTCGAGCCTCAGCACCACATATAAATAATAAATGAATAAAATAAAAATCCATTGTTAAAAAAAAATTAAAAAAAAAAAAAAGAATTTCTAATTATTTTAGAGAAATATTTACAGTAACGTAAACAAAGACAAGGATGCAAACTTTCACCTCTCATAGAGTCACATACAGAAAAAAGAAAATTTGACAAAGTGTCAAAAAAGATCAAAATGTTACCAGTGGTTATCTCTGGTTGATAACATCATGGGTAACTTTTGATCTGCTTGACTGTGCTTTTTTGAGTTTCTCACATTTTTTAAAGTGGCTTTCTATTATTAAATCATACATAGCAAGTTGTAGCCCTTCATCCTTAAATTCAGAACAATAGTCTGGCTCTTTTTTTTTTAAATGAATCTGTAAACTGCCAAGTCTGTAAGCTCATTTCTGCAATCGAATACTCCATTTAAAGGCAAAAAACAAATTTCTGCAGCCATCCAGAAGTGCCCAAACTTGGCACCAAAGGTTACCTTGCCCCCAAGTGGCAATAGTATCCCCTAGTGACTTAAACAAATTAATTTCATTCAACAAATATATCCTGCAACTTTCCTGGGTCTCTCCAGGGGACTAATTTGGCAGTTGGAAATCCTCCAAGCTTCCCCAAATATCTGGCCAGTGAACTTCCCAAGCATTATGTGCCAAGTAGGAAATTTTTTTTAAAGAAAGCAGCCAACGACCAGCCCAACTTGGAGAAGACTCAAAATTATTCTTTCACAAACCCAAGGGATAGGGAGGAATTTTCAGAGTTGGAAGAATAATTTGATTTCTCCCCTGTATTAAAGCAATCATGCTAAATTATCCATTTCCATTTTTGGCTAATTAACCCCAAATTAGGTAAATATACACATCAATTACATACTCCCAGAATAAATAAACAATGTGTTATCCTGCCTTGGGTAAATGCAGGCATATCAACAGCAGGACATAAACGTAATTAAATGATCTATTCCTAGGGAATATGGGCTACTTTGTTCACGGAATGTTCAAATCTGATTGTCTGGTAGTGACATCCTGATTTATAATGTATGCTGCAAATGGTCAGAAACTTCCCTTGGCTAAATGGTGGTACCGAGTGGTACAGAAGCACGTACACCCAAATACCTTCTATAGACTAATGCATGATGGTGGTTGGTGGTGCAGGTCTGGGGTTGGTGGTGCAGGTCTCTTATCAACTACCTTTAAAACACAACAACCTCCCTTGCAAAAATGCCCCTAAGGAATGTACAAATTCACTCTGGAATCCCAGAACTTCTCATTGGATTTTGTTCTACAAAGCAATATTTCCATGGGAGATTAGAGGCTTTAGAGGTTTAGCTATTAACACAACATATATTAAGTCACTTTTACCAATTAGATCTATTGTTAGTAATGCAACAATATATTTTAAGTTCAGTACATCTAGTATCTAATCAGTTCTGATTGAAAAATTATAATTGTAAAGGACAGTCCACATACAGAGTTTCATATTGCTATGGGAAAAAGTACTAACTTAGAAATTGAGTATATAAAAGAAAATTCCTAGAATGATATATTGCCTGTTTTGAAAATATATATAAATGCTATTTCTTAAGCAACTTTTATTGCAAGTCAAATTGGAAGGTTTTTTGTTGGTTGTTTTTAGCTCAAGTACCTGATTAAATACATTATGAAAAGAATACAAAATAGGGACCCAAAAGTTTTTTTTGGTTTGTTTGTTTGTTTGTTTGTTTTTCAGAACACTACAAGGCCAATTTTCTAAAATCACACACATAAAAATTGAAACCGATGGGAAATATTGCAATCAGTTAACTCTTTATAGGCAGTGATTTTCACAGCTGAGCTCACAATCACTCCATTATCTAGAGTAATATATCACATCCAATTTACTCAATTTATCAACAGATCCATGATAATTCGTTTGTCAAATTCACCTTTTCAATGGTAACTTCCATGCCTGTTAGAACTCCCCAATGACTATTGTTTGAAAATATCTCTCCAAAAAAAACAAACAGATACTTTATCACTGCTGGGTGGCCTCTCAGCAACCAGCCAAAATGTTCCAGTGGTGTCAGAAGCCTGTCATACATTATGTTATAAAGAGAATACCCATTCTTTAAAAATAAACTGCCACTAAAAAGGTCTAGATTAGACTTGATAACAATTGCAGGTGCCCCTGGTTTCAGTGGGTTTGTTCATACTTTTTTTCCTTAGAATACTGTTTTAAATAAGTAGCATTTACTCACAAGCCCTGCAACAGTTAATATTAATCCTTATAACAGCCCTATGAGATAGATGCTATTATGATGAACATTTTACAAATAAAGAAATGAAGGCATAGAGCAGTCAGTAATTTCCCCAGGCTGCAAAGCAAATACGTGCAAAACAAGGATTTGAACCTGACTGTCTGTTCCAGCACCTATTCCACACTGCTCTCTATGTTCCCTTTCACGAAAAAGAAAAACTAAACTCAAAAACAAACATAAAACTTTGATGTTTTTTCCCCCAAACTTTGAGTTCATTCATTGTACTGGTATAGAATTCACAGTTCTTACATTCTTTGGTTGGAGGAGAAAGAGTTGTCTAATTTGCAGCTTACACTGCACTACAATATCCTTGGGCTTCAGAAAATTTGCAACAATCAAAAGCAACAAAGAACTTCGTCACTTCAGGAAAACTGATATCAGAAATAGGGGCAGATTTGTTTCCCAAGCTTATAGAGCCCAAAGATATTAAAAAAACACACACACACGAGTAATCCTTTTTTTATAAATAGCTATGTCCCAAGCTTCCTGGTCCAAGTGTTAGAGTAAGAATGTGTTAAGATAAGATATTAGAGTCACAGATAGTGCCCAGAGGAGGGAAGGAGTCATTTGTTTGTTTTTAAAGGCAGGGAACAGTCCTGGATCAAGAAGATCTATTCTGTATCATCCACAGCGTCTGGCCCAGAGCTGGGCACACCATTGTGAATATGTGTTCATCAGACAGTGAAGATTCTTCTTTGTAAAATTCGATCTGTTGAGACCTTTATGTATGAGAGATATATAAAACCATCTGAACAAACAATGAGACTTAAATGGGAATTTATGATCTTAAATCGATAGAAAGAAAAATGAAATCTGGAATAATTTGAAACAAAAGATACATGCAGAAGTTTGCAATAAAGAGAAGAATACATTAGTAAGTTTCATTCTTCTATCCCTTCCTTACAACAGCTTCTTTTTCTTCCATGAATTCTCTTCTGAAAAGAGAAAGGCAAGTGGTAGTCAATGGAACATTGTCCAGAGTTAACAGAGTAGGGTAATTTCTATGGCAAATCCTATTTTTCTGCTAGATCCTCTTAACTGGTCCTCCAAACACTTGGTCCATCTGAGGGGCACATGTGCTCTTTTTTAAAAACGTGGACAACTAGTTCATATTATAATATTCCTACCTGCACTCAGTTCAAAGAAATTCAAGAAGAGAGCTCTTAACTCACTCATTTTTACTTCACTCTTTCTGTACTTAATTTTCTTTGCTCTGGACATACTTCTGATATTTACAAGGTGGGTGATAGCTTAAATTCCCACACGCATCATACATATAAATAAGGCCAATTGTCTTTTGGAGATTTAGGGTCACCTGAAAATTTCCAAAATGTTACACTGTAACCATGACAACCAAGGGTAACAAATTACATGGAAGACCCTGCCCTGCCTAATGTCAGTTGAGGGAACAGTCAAGATTCAATTAATGGAACTGGAACAAGACCATGTGGAGCAAGCCAACCTCCTACTGTCTTCCTTGGTACATTCTGGCTGCCTGGGTTTTCCTAATTAGATCACCAAATGGGGGATCTGAAATTCTTTTGTATCTTTAATCCAGTTGACAGACTATTAGATCAACTGCTTTTTTTTTTTCCAAAGTATTTTTTTAGAGCCCTGATGTTTTGTTAGAGCAAACTAATATTGAGAAAACATTTCCAAATGTCAAAGATTTAAGAACAAAACCATTTGATACATTACCATACACACATCATTGAAATGCAACTAAAAAAAGTATCAAAAATATATGATATCAGATTCATCAAAGCCACAAAAAGTTCCTAACTACCATGTGCAAACGTTGTTCTAGGGTTTGTGAAAGAAACAAAGAAGGATAAGATATGGCCCTTTTTTTTCCATAGAGTTTACAAGTTTATTGGGGAAAAAGGTAATATACATTGTAAATTAAATATCCACACAATAGCTGGTATTTATTGAGCACATGCCATGTGTCCCACCATAT
>PVHX01015378.1:0-46942 GCA_004024805.1 Geosciurus inauris
TAGCCAAAAGGACCTGAGAAAATATATTTCATAGTATTTGATTTATAATCACCCTAGATGGTGCAAGCAACAAATCAACTACCGATAGCTTCGTTGTAAACCTGAACATGTGACCTGTCTACAGATCACTGTTTCATTATCCATGCTGGTGAGCTTGATGCTCAGCTCATCACTGAGCACCAACCAAACGTGACACCCACTTGACTGTCACACTGGACAACTCAGATATGTAAGACTCCCCTCTGGTATAAAATATATATACATTTTATTTTCTACTCACCTTAAAGTATGTGGAAGACCAGAGAATGGCACGTATTTCCTGCTTAGTACACATTTTAACAATGGCACATGAACCAGAAAGCTGCCATATCTAAGTCCACTGCAGCTCTGATTCTTCAATGATTTTTCTTTCTAACTGTTTTATCCTGTTTTTGTTTTGAAGGTTGAAGGGCAAAAAAAAAAAAAAAAGAACATCTTCTCCATTCTATCAACTATCACTGTACCTAGAAGAGTGTTCAAGACCAGCCAATGATTCAATAATCATTGACTACTTAAAAGAAAAGAGCTTTGCAGATTGTCAACTTAACAGATATCTCTGTGTTCTTCATTTCTCAAACATGACGCATGGGCGGATTTGGCTTTAAAAAAGGAGAAATTTTAGTGGTATCAGGATAGCAATTTTTCAGGACTCCATTATTTTCTGCTGCTCACTTTTCTTGTTGTCAGAACTGAAGAAGCACCAGCTACACACACGTCAAGATAAGAGCCATGTTTCCATTAATAAAAGGGGAGGGTTCGCTGGGAATCAAGGCGTTTTTTTACATTGCAAATGGTAAAAGGGAATTTGTTTTAGGGCCTTATCTGGCTCTTGATCATCTGGACAGCTTACAGAAGGGGAAAAGTTGGTATTTATTTTAAAGACAAAAATTGCAATTTCATTGCATCAAATATGTGTTAGGCTGGGATTGTGGCTCAGTGGCGGAGCACTTGCCTCGCATGCATGAGGCTCTGGTTTCGATCCTCAGCACCACATAAAAAAATAAAATAAAATAAAGATATTGTGTCCATCTACAGCTAAAAAGAAATTTTAAAAAAATATGTTTTGCAGCTGCCTAGATACATTGCTCTACAAGACAAGAAGGCTGAACCTATTCAGCCTAGGTGTACAAAGTCAGGCAGCGTACTAATAAAGAAAAATGTACTTAATTCAACCAGTGTAGTTGCATTAAGAAAACTTTCACAATCCACATCTGACTACTTAAATCAATAGCATCCTACAATAGCCAGAGGGCAACATGGCTAATAAGCAAGTGTTTATTCACATTAAGAGAAACAGACCAGGAAAACAGAGAAACATATTCATCTGGTTCCTCTTTTCCAGCATGAGAGAGAACAAAGCTCACCTCCACAGCAAACGCAAAAACAGCAGGACTTTCAGGCATCCACGAGCCACACAACTTTACTAACTTGTTCTGGCTATGTAATTACCTCTCTGTGGCTCTCTCTGAGCTCAAACCCATGGACTTACCACCATTCTGCAGACCACCCAGCTCTAATCACATCTGACTGCTGTCCTGTTTCAATACAGTGCCTCTAGGGAGAAGATAGTAGCTTTTCTACCTTCTGATAATGGACATGTTTTTTTGCACATGGTAATAAAATTTTGGTCAGCAAATGAATGAATGAATGAACAAACAAATGAATAAATGGTCTTCTGTTGGTATTCCAGAGTGTGATTATCATTAATGAAAGTTCTTCTCTATGTGTCCATGAAAAGAAAAGAATCGCCACCATGGCTTTAATTCTTAGGCTTATGTCCATCAATGAAATATTCTACAGTCCAAAGGTATTTGTGTTAGCTTTCCACTACTATAACCAATACCTGAGATAAATTAACTTATAAGGAAGAAAGGATTATTTTGGCTCACAGTTTCAAAGTTTTCAGTCCATGGTTGCTTGGCTCCAAAGCCTCTGGGCCTGTGATGAGGCAGCTCATCATGACAGGAAGCAAGCTGCCCACTTCATAGCAGCCAGGAGGTAAAAAGCAAGAGCAAGAGACCAGGTCCCACAATCTCCTTAAAGGGCATACCCCAGATAACCTAAAACCTCCCACTAAGCCCGCCTCTTAAAATGTTCCACCACCTCTCAACACTGCTACAGGCTGATGACCAAGGCTTTATTACATGGGCCTTTTGGAGACACTGAAGAGCATAACTGTAATAGTATCATTCACAGATGTTAAATACCTGGCTATCCTTGGCCAGGTAATCCTTTCCCTTTAATCCATATCAACCTTGTCTTTATGGACTCCAACAATCTCTTGGCCTCTGCCTCTGTTTTAGTCAGCTTTATCGCTGCTGTGACTAAAAAACCTGACAAGAACAATTTTAGGGGAGGAAACGTTTATTTGAGGGCTCACAGTTTCAGAGGTCTCAGTCCATAGTCAGCTGGTTCCATTCCCCAGGGCTCCAGGTGAGGTAGAAAATCATGAGAGAAGAGTGTGGCAGAGGGAGGCAGCTCACATGATGATCAGAGAGCAAAATGAGAGACTCCACTTGCCAAATACAAATATATACCCAAAAGCCATGCCCCCAATGCTCCACCTCCTCCAACCACACCACCTGCCTTCAATTACTGCCCAATTATTCCCATCAGGTGATTGATTCACTGATTGGGTTAAGGCTCTCATAACAAAATCATTTCTCCTCTAAACCTTCTTGCATTGTCTAGCACATGAGCTTTCGGGGGACACCTCACATCCAAACCATGACAGCCTCTCTTCTGTTCCTATGCTAAAATACCTCCCTTCATCACTCACCTGTTTGCACTTCCATAACAGCCCCTCTACACCCCTTCATCAGTTGTAACTCTATAGCAACTAAGAAAACTCAATCCATGTGCCTTCATCAAAATAAAATCAGTCTACTCAGCACTTTGGGAGGCTGAGACAGGAGAATTGTGAGTTCAAAGCCAGCCTCAGCAACGATGAGGTGCTAAGCAACTCAGTGAAACCCTGTCTCTACATAAAACACAAAATAGGGCTGGGGATGTGGCTCAGTGGTCGAGTGCCCCTGAGTTCAATCCCTGGTATCAGAGAGAGAGAGAGAGAGGGAATGAATATATCAGTCATGTAGCTGAAAATCCCAGGACTAGGACTGGCTTCAGGCATAGACTCAGCCAAGGTCATGAAGACCCAGTTTCCCTCTCCATGTATTAACTATGCATTCCACTGAGTTGGCCACATTCTCTAAGCAACTCTCCCCTCCACATTGTAAAATATCTGCAACAGATCCCATTTATATCCTTCTAAATTCAAATCTAGCATAAAAGAAAGAGGTCTTTCCCTCAATAGCTCAATGTAGCATTCCAGAATTGACACTCCCTACCTCTGACTTGAGGTAGATACATACACGTGTACCAATCACTATGCTCAGGATGTGAAATACACTATTAGAACTGAACCAGATTCCTCACTCCAGCACTGGAGCTCAGTGCACCAAGCTAAACTCTAGAGCATTTGGGCTAAAACATTGAATAAGGGTGGCTTTTTCAAAATAAAATCAGGGCATCCTCACCTTAAGAACAGTGTATAAGCTGGGCGTAGTGGTGCACACCTGTAATCCCAGCACTTTGGGAGGCTGAGACGGAGAATCACGAGTTCAAAGCCAGCCTCAGCAACGGCGAGGTGCTAAGCAACTCAGTGAGTCCCTGTCTCTACCTAAAACACAAAACAGGGCTGGGGATGTGGCTCAGTGGTCAAGTGCCCCTGAGTTCAATCCCCGGTACCAAAAGAAAAAAGAACAATATATAAATGTTGGGTGGTCAAAATCTCCAACACCAATCACAATCCTAAATTTGCTTTCTTTTTGTTTTTTTTAATATTTTTTAGTTGTAAATGGACTCAATATCTTTATTTTATTTATTTTTATGTGCTGCTGAGGATCATACCCAGTGCCTCACACACACGAGGCAAGTGCTCTACCACTGAGCCACAATCCCAGCCCCCTAAATTTGCTTTCTTTTCTAATCTTTGCTGTGTCATCAGTCCCTGTCTGATTCCACGCTTTCCCTTGCTTCTCTCCCATTCTCTCCTGAATCCTCTATCCATACCTTGCTTCTTCCCTCAAACACACATTAATTTGATTTTTGTCTCTGGTTGCTTTCTGCTCCAACAATTGCTCTTTTTTCGGCTTCCCCCCAGTTTTTACCTGGATTTTTGCTCCCTACCATCCTCTTCAGGAATCGGAGTACCTGCTGATGGTAAACCCAGTGCAGTGCTGGAGCATCTGCTGGAGCTGTTTGCTTTCTCTAGCCACCACAGAATCTCCCTCATTTTTCATCAGCGTTTTCCTTCTGTTTCTATAACCCCATCAAAACCAAATATACCCAGGCTTCCCCCATCCATCTTAAGAAGCAAGACAAAACCACTTTCATTTAGCCTTGGCAGCATGCCCACCCCCACCTTTCTCCTTCCTGTGCCCTGTCCCCTCCCCACCGTCAAACTCTCACTCCATCTCTACCCTCCCCTCCAGGCTTAAGCACTCTGAACTTGTCTCTGCTTTCTTTCACCAAACTCATTTCTAACATCCCTGAAGTTCTGTTTCTAGGGCTGTCTCCTTTCACCGCCCTCCCAAAGATTTCCTCATAGTCAAAATATTTGAGTCCTCTCTCTCCCTCACCTTCCTCATCCAAATTGCCCTCCGATGGATTCTGCAAGTGTCCCTTAACTCCATCCCCCACCCAGGTCCTTCTGCTACTGCCATACCAGGAATGCTCTGGTTCCTCCATCTTCTCCCATGCGCCATGCAATCTCTCTTCCAATGTCTTCCCAGCCAAAGCTCAAGTGAGCTTTTGAAATCTCCCCTTTCTGAAGCACTGTTCGTGGTGGGCCATGGGATAAATTCCTAAGCTTTAGCTTCACACGTGAGACTGTCCTGTGTGCTCACCTGCCTACACAGTCCTGGAGATCCTGAGGTCAGCAGCATTCCTCTGCTCTGTGCTCAGTCATCCTTTCTCCTAGAATAATATTCTAATCCTCTCTCCCTCCACTTCTAAAACTGGGAAATTCCTGTGCTTTCTTCAGGGCCCCTATCAACCATCTCCAACTCTTAGACACTAGATTTTTTTCTTTTATTTAATTTTACTTTATGTTTATGTACTTGTGCATTTATTGATTTGTTTATTTTTGAAATAGGTATTGCTATGTTGCTCAGACTGGTCTCAAACTCCTGGGCTCACACCATCTTCCTGCCTCAATTTCCCAAGTGCTGGCACTTCAGGCATGGACCACCTTGCCTGGCTTTGATACTATCTTTAGAGTTTTTCCAGTGAGATCTCTCTCCCTACCTTGAAGCAGAATTATTCCCTTCCTAACTGGGCCACCCCCAAACTTGTCACTCTAATTTTTAACTGTCCGTTTGTGATTGTCTGAAAGCACCTGACTTCAAGCCTCCATGGATGACCGTCAGTCCCTGTGCCTCCAGGATCCCCGGTACCCACCACAGTGATATCTTCACCACCCTTCCCCTCCTGATACTTCTGCTGTACATTTTTTTCCATTCCCAAAAACTATTACCTCTCTATTGTCCCTTCCACTCTTTTCTCTGACCCACGAGGAGCAGCATCCACAAACCCTCCATGCTTCTTCCTAGATATCTTGCACTCAGAAAACGTGTTTCAAGTCCCACTCTCAGGCTTTACTCCTTGTCCTTATTAATGTGAGTTTCTGTCGCCTCCACTGTGAACAAGTTCATCCAATAAGCACTGATAGTCTTACATCTTGATGTAATAAACACCCATCGTCCTTGGCATCTTACATGACATCTGCCCTTGGAGGCTCCCTAATTGCCCACTGCCCTTGTGACAGGGCACATTGACATCACTCTTCACTATTGCCACCGTCCTGCTTTTTGTTTGTGTGTTTGTTTTATAAACACCTCTCTTAAAGCTACCTCTCCACCTCTCTAATCATTTCTAAGTATGGGATTTTTTTCTTTGACCATCAGCTGTATGTAAACTAGAGCTGGGGTGACTATGTAATTTATCAACCAAATCAGGACACTTTGATAGTAAATAAGGGAGTTTATCAATAGTTCTGTCTGAACATCAGGTATAAACTGGGGCTTCCCTGGCTAGTCAGTACATCTGGCCTCCCAAACTATAGCCTTGTTACTGAATGTTCCTCCACCAAGAGCCAGCAGTTAAATCCATCACTCTTATCTGACGTTACCAATATCATCTCTTTATACCTGCTTCATTTTAGCCTCAATAATTTTCAGTAAGGTACCACTGCTTTCAGGATCAAATTAATCCTCTTCCTCCTAGAGTCTGTCCAAATTTCTCTGGTTCAAATTCTTTGTCCTCATCTGCCATCAAGCAAAGGAAAGTTGGAGAGTTTTTTGTTTGTTTTTTGTTTTATTTTGTTGTTTTCTGTCTTTTGTTTGTTTTTTGGTTTGGTACCAGGGATTGAATCCAGTGGTGCTTAACCAGTAAGCCACATCCCCAACACTTTTTTATATTTTATTTAGAGACAAGGTCTCACTGAGTTGCTTTAAGACCTCACTAAGTGGCTGCAGCTGGCTTTGAACTCATGATCTTCCTGCATTGGCCTCCTGAGCTGCTGGGATTATAGGCATGTGCCTATAAACATGCCTGGCTCTTGGAGATTTTTTGTTCTCTTTTCTTCCATCCAGTCCTCATCTGTAAGGACCACCTCCCTTCATAGTTCAAATTTACTTTTCTCTTTCTAATTTGGGATACTAAGGATTTAACCCTTGGGGCACTTTACCACTGAGTCCATCCTGAGCCCTTTTTATTTTTTAATTTTGGGACAGGGTCTTACTAAGTTGCTGAAGCCTTCACTAAGTTGATGAGGCTGGCCTCCAACTTGAGATTCTCCTGTGTCAGCCTCCTGAATTGCTGGGAGTGGGTATATGCCACCAGCTCTCTTCCTAATTAAAACTTACCTCAAAGTTCATCTTCGCCAGGAATCCTATCATGATCTTGAAGAGTCAGGAGAAAAAATATCCCTATTCAAACCCAAATATTAACCTCTCGGATTTCATTTAATTTCATTGTGTATTACTTAAGAAAAATGGAGAAAATGAGGAGTGAGGGAAGGGAATTATAGCATTTATCCATATAATCTTTTTCACATTTTAACCTATAAGCACCCTGCAGATAGAGTCCATGCCAATTGTACAATTCAAATGTCAGCATCTGACATAAAACATGTATAAAGTCTTTTCAAAGGAAAGATTTATTTAGCTCAAAGCTTTAGAGCTTCAAGTTACAGGTTTGGTGGACCCAAACCAAACCTCTGGCAAGAGTGACACATCACAGCTAGAGTGTATGAAAGAGCAAACTGCCTACAACTCAAATCAGAAAAGAGGAAAAGATCAGGGTCCCACAGTCCCTCTTGAAGGCACACACCCCTCTCGGCTCCACCTCCTAAAGGTCCACACTCCCGCCAGTAAGGGCCCCTGGGGACAAAGCTTTTGGTGTGAACTGCTGTAGGACACTCTTCTCAACCACATTGAGACGGCTTCATAGAGATGTTCAAACTTCTGAGAGGATAGGGCAGGCTGAGATTAGGGAACTGCACCTGCCTATCCTGACAGTTCCAGTATGATATTGAAAGCTTTCAAAAACTGTATGCATATTTGAGGACAGCATATGTCAGTGGACTCAGAGCTGCCCCCCAAATATTGGTATCATCTGTTCCCCACAGAAAGTAGTTTAACAAATGTTAGTCCTAGGAGTCTGAGCAATTTCGGAGATGGGTGCCCATTCTAACACACATGGCTGTACATTTTTCACCTTCTAACCGAAGCGGCTCCCTCTTCTGGCCAACGCAGAGAGAGAATGCGTGGAAAGAAGGATCTCCCCTCTTCCTCCGAGCCCGCGGAGGAGTGAGAAAGACTCGTCTTGCATTGGTAGTTAGACACAAAGATGTGAGATAGGCTCGTCTTCAACCCAATTATCACATTTGGCTTAATCAGCTCTGTGAGTCTCTCATTCTAATCAGAGAGTCAGAAAATGCCCACCATCATTCTCAGCGACTGCAGAGAGTGAGAACAATCGCTTCCTTTCTCCCGAGAGCCTGCAGCCCTGCCAGCGCGCAGTATCAGAGAAGTTCTGGGACCCGCCCGCTCGCTGTCAGCCCGACACAGGGAGCCCTGCCAAGCCGAAAAGGAAGGAGATGGCGGTTCGGGTCATTATAAAGAGTTGCCAAAAAGTGCTCAGAAAGTGAACAATTAATTTCGGCTGTCAAAACAGATACTAGAGGAGCCCAGTTAGATTTCAAGCATATTTTCTCTACCAGCAAATCCAAGGCTTTGTCGGTGATAAGAGATGGAGCAGATTCTGGGGATGTTTGTGAGACAGTATTACATAGTGGTTAAGACTGCCGTGGGCTTGGGGATCAAATTGCCTGGTGCGGTTCCCAGTTTGGCCTTTTTCTGGCTGTCCACAGGCCTTCTATTTAACCACTTTGAGCCTCGGTTTTCTCCTCTGTGAATTGGGGACAGTACAAGCAGACAGCAGGAAATTGAGCCAGAATGTATGAAAAGCACTTAGTCTTGCAAGTAGCCAATAGATGGTTGCTGTTTTCATTATTATTGTTGGTGCTGATATTATCATGCAAAATCTCCGGCTTCTCTTGAGACTTAGAAGGTTCCTTTTGTTTGTTCCCTCTTCCTGGATGGCTAGTGCCTTCCCCAAATTTTAGCAAAATTTTCTGAAGATCAATTCCTTTGGGGAACACTTGCTGGTAAGCAGTAATTTATTGACTCAGTAAAAGTGTTCCACGTGAATGTAAAACCTCAAAGTAAAGAGAATTATTCTCTGTTGTTGTTCTCCCCTGGTGAGGCTGTAGTGTAGATAACACATACATAAGTAAAATGGAATTTGTAAAGCAAGAAGCAGAGTATTTTGAAAAATTAAAAGTTTCTTATAAATCTTTAAGAAAATGCATCTGTGTCAACACAATAAAAATAATATCCCAGCCTACTGGTTTTCATCTTCCAGCTCTGGGTAAGCACTAACTTCTTAACCCTTCCGCTGCCATTCGATGAATAGGAAAAACTAACTGCCACTGCTTTTAGGGGACATAAGAGGACACTCTACTTTCACATCCCATGACATGTGCTTTCTCTTCTCATGGAGTCACAATTTTTCAGCTAAGTCAAGAAAAGCAATATTGAAAAGCACATTGTGTAATCACAATCATTATCAAAATCACCTTTGTAATTTAGAAAAGCAGGTAATTTTTCTGGCTTGTTTAAAAACAGATAACTCATTCTCCCTTTCTGGTTCCTTTTCCCCTCTCTAGCCCCACTGACATCTCCCATACTACTAGGAAGAGTGTATGTCAACTCTCTTCTTAAAAACTATGGGGTCTGGTAGTCCACACGCATGCCTGTTTTGTCACAGACTACCACTGTCTTCCCAATATCCATTTTTTCCCTTCTTCCATGGTTACAGAACTTCAGTTTTATTTACAAAGCAATTATATGCCCAGGTAAAAGAGTACATTGCCCACCTTCCTTTGTAGCCAGATGTGATCAAGGGACTAAGTTCGAACTAGTGAGATGTAAGTGAAAGTGATTGAGATTTCTAGAGGTGGTTAAAGGGGTAAGGTACACTCCTTAAAGGTGGTTGCTGGGGTAAGGTACATTCTTTCAGCCATCCCCTGTTTCTCTTGCTTGCCCATGGAAACATGGATGTGATGAACAGAGCTTCAGGAGCTGTTTTGGACTGTATAGCAACTTGAGGATAGAAACCATGCATTTCAATGATGAAAAAAAATTCCTGATGACTAAGAAACCACCAGAGCAAGACTGAATACCAAACTTCAGGTTTTGTTTTATTTTTTACAAGACAGAAGTAAACAATTTGGCTTAGGTTACTGTTGTTTCTGTTGTAAGTGGATGTACCCAATCCTAATTGACATACCTACTTATGTCTTTTCTTTTGGCCCAGAGGTGAATTCTCTGCATTGGCCTATGTGAGTACCTGTCCCCAGATCATTCTACCAAAGTCACAAGGCAAGGTTGACCACAGTGCTCTATCCAGAGCTTCTAAGATAGCTTACTAAAATAGAGTCCAGGTGAGTTTCCTCAGCATGCTTAATAAGACATGTGTCAAAACTTTGATTCTCCGAAGGCTAGTTAATTTTAGGGGGAGAAAAATAATTTTTTGATCACACTCTACACATTAAAATTTGACGATCTATCTCACCAATGTGATTAACAAGGATGAGTATCCCACTATGAACTCAGAGAAGTACCCCTTTTATATAAATGAGATCTACTTCCTCCTCATTAGCACCTCAGTAGCATCTCTAGTACTGCTTACCACATTGTGCAATGATTTTAGCAAGGCTTCTCTCTTTCAGGATCTTCCTATGTAAGTCTATATTTATAGTGCTGAGCACAATGCCCACCAAAAGATTCAAAACCAAAAAAGAAAAAAAGTTTACAACCATTCAATGAATGAATGATGCCCCTCATTAGAGGTTCATTTGGGCGATCATTTCCACCACCAGTCAAAATGAATGTAGCTTTCCAAAATCTATCCAAATATAATGCAATAATGATGATAATTAAAAATAGTTGAATCCTTACTACACACTTAGTCATTTGTTAAGTATGAAAAAACAGTGAGAGGTATGTGTGTGTGTGTGTGTGTGTGTGTGTGTTTCTATACTATGTTGTTATCTGTGTTCCATGCCTCAGTTCACAGACTCTAAAGAGAAGCCATTTAATTTAGTGTCATGATCACTGGAAGACCCTTCTTTCCTCTCCCAGACCTCTCATCTCCCTACCTCTCCCCTCTTCTTCTCTTTTCCTGTCTTTTCCCCTCCCTTCCCCTCCTCTTATCTCCACACACCAGCACTAAACCCACAGAATTAGCTTCTAATGCTTTGGTGAGCATGCTTTTTGGAAGAACTACTTTGATGTGCAGCCTACCTCTAGGGAGCAAAATAACACACATGGTTACTGAGCATGCAAAGTTTCATCCATGAAAGGAACTCAAGTGTTTACCCTGTAAGTTCAGCATTTATACATGCTTCCCATTTTCCCCTCTGTGGAATAAAAATCAAGTATTTAATAATGAACAATGTAAAATATTTTAGGTGTGGAGTAAAAGACATGTAGATGCCAGAGCTGCACCCCAATGCTCAACAAAGACCCCAATTCCAACATTTAGGAATTGGAGGAGTGTCAAGCTGTCGTGGCTGTTGAGAGCATGCCGCAACGGCCTCTCTAGCCACCAGGCTGGCAAGTGAACCACATGTAACAATATGCCAGCTGAGAAGTCACTTTCCAATTAATTCAATAAACTTGTAGAAAACAGACAATTGTTTTTTAGTGAAACTGTTATCTGTTTATTTGGAAAAGTCATCTGTTCCTGGTCACTAGTAACTAGTTCCCAACACAATTCAGTCGTCCAGTTTTAGTAAAAGATAAAACCTGTAGGGAACACATACAATTTTGTTTAAGCCTAAACCAAACACTCTTAAAAGAATAATGTCCATTTGTTCTGGACAGCAATTTTTAAGTGAGTAAAGTTAAAAGTTCTTTCTGATGTATAAATCATGTAACACTGAGCCTTCTAACCAAGGGCCTTAAATAACCCTAAATCTTTTACCTTGATTTGAATGCTATTGGTGTCCAGTAGGCATTAATCACTAGCAAGGACAAAAATAATAGCAGATCTCAGAAGCCAATTCTCTCCGTGGTTTCCTAGCTTATCAGGTATTTTAGGTATAAAGCTAGAGATAAGAGAAGTTCCAGAGTAGAACCTGAACCTCCAAGACTTCTAAGACTATCACAACACAGACAGGAAAATATTCCCCCTTGTAGATAACTTGAGTGGTTTCAAAGGAGAGGAGTGAAAACATTTGGCAGTCCAGTGTCTTTTTCTCCAACGCATTGGGCACATCATTTCCCCAGAACTTTCAAATGAACTCTAACAAAGTAGAGATTGGATTAAGCTATGAGTGAATCTGTGATCTGGAAAGGAAAGAGACAAAGAACAGAAGCCAGGTAAAGGGAGCAGCTTCCAGGAGCCTGGGAAATCTTGGAAATTCAGCTTCACTTTTGAACTTCCTTTCTCTTGAATTCTGTATGTAAAGTTTCCCAGAGCCTTGAACAGTACCTTCCAGAAAGAAGTCACTCACTGAATAGCTGCCTAATGACAAAGCAGATGAGAATGTTTCTGGATCCTACCAGATGAAATCCTAGCTCCTCCCAAGCAAGTTACTGAACCTCTCTAAACCTCAGTTTCTTATCTGTGAAGCAGGGTAATAACTCAAGTTGTAAAGGTTACCTTATAAAATTACCTAGTAATATTCCTGGGAATTCCTCTCAAATACAGAAACCATTAGCACAACTTTAGTATCGAGACCATAGAACCAGACAAAAAGTAAGGATGTACAGTTTCCATTAGATGTCATTTTAACATCTTTGAAAAGTTATAGTGCCTCCAGACAGGAAGAAAACGGGGAAAAAAATTACAGAATTCCAATTACCAAAGTTTAGTGATAAAGTGAAAGAAGCTATGGAAGAATTATGTAAAGGCAGACTAGTCCAATGCAGTAGCACTAAAGCAATTTTAAAGCCAAAGGCAAAAACAAAGAAACACCCTAAGAGAATTTGAAGAAATGTAAAATCCAGTTAATCCATGAGGAAATTAGCTACCATCTTCATAGGGAGTGTGAAATTCAATTTACTCAAATCAGGAGGAAAAAGTAGTTAAATGGCCTATCTGGAACCCAGAAGAGGTCTACCCATAAAAGGTATGAAGTTGGGAATCCTTTTATTACAATGACTCTTTAAAAGGGACTTGATGTGTTAGCCAGTGTCTCAGGGAAAACCCTATTTAATATGTTCATATTAAGTTCAAAAATAGCTTTTTGAAATCTATGTATATCTAGTATTTAAGATGTTTGTAAGCTATAAGAAAATGTAGTTTATTAAGGTATCTAACAAGTTAGCCTCTGACATGAATTTAAATAGGCAATTAATTTTAGGTTCCTCATATTACTTCAAAAGGTATAAAGGGCATTGGAATGTTTAATAGAACTGAGGACTTATTACTTTGAGAACTTTAATTTATTAGATTTACATGGAGTGACATAAGTATATGGAAAGGTTTTTCTGTAAAGAGAGACCTGAAGGGCTTTAAAAGAATACTGGATAAATTACATTGAGAAAAGTAATGTACAATATTTAGAGGAAGTTTATTAACTAAATTTGCAACTAGAATTGCTTGATTCAGGGAGGTTAATCCATTCAGCTTCAGTTGAAGAGACAGTAGTCAATGGTTCCCTTGAAAGTGACTGTTGAAATTAACTAGATTTATAAGTAGACTAGGATTTGTTAACTTATTTCATTCATGTGTTCATTGTCTGCTATGTGTTGGGCACAATTCTGGGAACTAAGAATATAGCAATGAACAAATGAAGGATAAAATTTAATCTTGAGAGAGCCTACATACATTAAACTTTAGAGCTTTAGAAAAAAACAAGCTATTGAATGTTTTGTTTTCATATACTGGATACTAATGTTAAAACAAATTGGCCATAAGTAGTCTCTTCATTGCACAAAATTTCCCCTAAGGGACACCAAAAAGTTCACATTGACAAATGTCTCCATTCATCCTTGTATCAGTGCCTAATTCATATACAACTCTCAAAACGGTGTGTGGCTTGAGTATGGAATCATCTCCTGTTCTGTCTGGATACTTTTTACAACACTTAGAAGAAATCCAAGTTCATCAATATTTTCTTCTTAAAATGCAATGTCTCCAAGGCTGAGGGCAGGGAAGTATTTATATATTCAGATAATTCAATTGGATTGTTTCTCTCCTGAATTAAGAAATAAACGTGCTGGTGCAAGAAAGGAAAGGAACTTTGGAGATGGAAATACTTGTGCAGAAAAGAAAAAATCTCAAGTAGAGGGTGCAGGGATTAAGGTGAAGGGCTGGGAGTCCTCAGGGCAGTTGGGAGATTGGGGGACTTGGGTCCTCAGTGTAGAAAAAGAGTGGTGGAAAAATGCAAAGAATTCTCAACTATTTCAAAAACACTCTCCACAAAGGAAAGAGAAAGAGCTTCTTTTCACTTTCCTAGGTAACTATCTGTTTCTAAAAGCTGGAATTCAAAACTGCTTCATTAAAAAAAAAAAGTCCCATTTGAGCAGCTTTGCAAAATGACCTGGAAACTCGAGTGAGAACTGTTTCTCTGGGACAATGTTTCTCAGTTCTAAAAAGCCAATTTGCAACCAGTCTTCTGAAATATATCCTGTTTGTAAATTAATCATTATTTTGATAACCATGGGACACTCAAGGCAGTCCCTACAATGTGTATAGAACCTGCCAAAGTCCGGCAGTGGTCTAAACTATCAGTTTCCTGGACAAAATCAAAACTAAGAACTCACAGAACTGTGCAACCCATACCCACTTTCCAGCTACCCATAATTTTATTTTATTTGGGTTTTTTTTTTTTTTTTTTTTTTTTTTTTTTTTTTGTACCAGGGATTGAGCCACATCCCCCAGCACTTTCTTTATATTTTATTTGAAGACAAGGTCTCGCTGAGTTGCTTAGGGCCTCACTAAGTCACTGAGGCTGGCTTTGAACTCAAAATCCACCTGCCTCAGCCTCCCAAGCCTCTGGGTTTTTTTGTTTTTGTTTTTGCTTTTTGGGTTTTTTTTAATGCAAAAATTGAACTCAGGACACTCTACTACTGAGCTATATCCCTGACCCCTCCAGCTGCCCCTTAGCCCAGCAGTCACAATTCACAGGCTACAGGCAATGCCAGTGGCCCCTGTGGCAGCTCCTGCTTCATCCACCAGCAGTCTATTCTTGACAATTATGACTAACAGCAAATTACCCTTGCTGGCACCTAGGAACCAATCAGCAAGTAAATGATCTTTACTTGGGGCAAAATTGTATAGATGTTAAATCCTGAGGCTCTAGAACTGGGTTTGAATCAGAACTACCACTGCCTGGCTGGATGATCACCAGCAGGTTACTTAAATTTCCTACACCTCAATTTTCTCAACAGTAAAATGGAGTTTATAATAATGCCTACTTCATGGAGTTAAATGAGATAACATGTACATAACACTGTGCCTGGCATGTAGTGAGTTCTCAGACTTGGGCTGGTATGAGTGTTTCTCAATTTACAGCAAGTACGAACAGAAAAACACCTCCAACTTCTGCTTGCAGTATGACATAAACATAAAGAGTAATCAGTAATTATAGAAACTAAGAAGTGGAGCGTGGTGTCCCAGTGGTAGAGTTACACCTCACAAGCAGGATGCGCTGGGTTCAAAAAGAAACCAGGAAATAATCCAATCAATCCATCTTGAGATGCTGAGGCACAGGTTTATGAACATGGTCTAATAAATGACCAGGATTTGGCTTTCCCCCATGAAGGACCATTTCACTTTTTAAAAAGTCATTACAGCTGGGTGTGGTGGTAAACACCTGTAATCCCAGCAAGCTCAGGAGTCTGAGGGAGGAGGATAACAAGTTCAAAGCCAGCCTCAGCAATTTAGCAAGGCCCTAAACAACTTACCTAGACCTTATCTCAAAATGAAAAATAGAAAGGGCTGGGAATAGGAGCTAGGGTTGTGGCTCAGTGGTAGAGCACTTGCCGCGCATGTGTGAGGCCCTGGGTTCGAGCCTCAGCACCACATAAAGGTATTGTGTCCATCTACAACTAAAAAATCATTTTAAAAAAGGGGAGGGGGCTAGAGATGTGGCTCAGTGGTTAAGCACCCCTGGTTTCAATCTCTAGTACTAAAAATAAAAAAGAGTCATTGCAAAGTTAAGAAGGCAAAGTATAATGATCTAAATGATGAATTTTTTAAAAATCAGTGCTTTTTCAAATGTTCAGTCCCCACACTGGAATAAAATACCATGGAAAATAATTTCTTGAGAAAATGATTCTGTAAACAGAGGCACATAAACCGAGGCTGAGTTATTAAGGGGGAAATGAGTTTAATAATATAGTATTAATCAGATTGAGTATCATCCAGGAAAGGTGTACTATAAAAATGTTTTGAATATTAATTGACCTCTGGTAACTTTAGTGTTGTAAATATTTGTATTATAGTGAGGTAGACAGTTTAAAAGAAAACTCTCCATTAGACAGGCTTAAAATTTTGTAATAATATTTAAGAAAATGATAATTTTATGAAAGAATGAAATATCTGATTAATGCTTAACTTTGTACAACTCGAATATAAACTTTAAAAATATTAGAAATTATAACATTTGAGTGCATATAACGTTTTGTACATTAAGATGAATTGCATGCTGTCCATTTCCTCTTTGCACTTTCAGTCACCTTAAATAAACAAATATATACAGCCTTAACAGAACAACAGTGCATCCAAAGCAAATGTGCATTTTAAATTATTTCTCCTGGCCAAGTCCTTTTTTTTCCTTAGCACTTTATATTAGCATTTTTTATCATTCTCACCCATTCATGGACAGTTTGTAGTTCTCTGAACCAAATAAGCAACAGGTTTAGATGGGGAGAGAGCAAACCACTTAGAATAACCCAAAACTTTCTTTAATAGTTGGTACAAGTTCCCCCATTTAAACCATTCCATGGTCCAAGATAAGGAGTTCATTCTTCAAAGGGCCTTCTCAGGGGCAGTGTTTGAAAACTGTACTGGGGTAGGCTGGGGGAAAGCTCATGGTTTTGACTACCTGGGAATGGGTATTTCAATTTCTGTGTGTACTGTCTCCTGCTTCCGTACAGAAGATGAATTCCACCCCTGCCTCCCTCCTTACAGCCTGTTCCTCAATCTCCCACCCCAAGCTCAATGTAACACTTGGCTCTTTTCACAGTTTCTCATTACTAAGTTTTAAAAACATTGCCTAACTGGTAATTACAATCTAAAACAATTCTTTTGGGGGAGCCCTGGGCGATTGCTGGCTGGTAATCTTTCAGGAATGTCAGAGAGAGGGGAGGGAACATAGATGTTAAGAAACTTCAGAGACACAGGCTCTTGTCCCCTTTCATCCTCTCCTTCCCTGCTCCAGGCCTGGTCCTTTATCCCCATCCTCCTGTGGGGCCCACCATCTCCCCTCCCCAGGTAGCCCTCGTACTTCTTGGGTCCTTTTCCCCTCCTCTGTACCTCTTACCTTAATAATACAGTTCCCCACCCTACCACTTTTTTTTTTTTTTTAATTAGGAAATCACCTTCCCCTTAGAAGGAAATGTTTGAATTTTGGTAATTTCTATTTTAAAGAAATCAATTAGAAACAGACATCACCAAGAGCTTTTGGGTGGGCTACCTCCAGCCTGGGCTAATGGACCTTGGTGTCAGCCCTGACAGAGGAAGGCCTTGTGGTTTCTCATTATCCTTCAGGGGGTTCCATATGGACTAATTCTTGTCATTCCATCCATACCAGCTCCCTTTTTCCCCCAACAGAAAAAGCAACAGTAAAGACATCCAGTGACCTGAGCCCTCAGGAGTGAGAGGGAGGTTCCCAGTGCCCAGTGCCAGGAGAGGCTGGGGCAGAGCTGGTAAATTCATGGGAATCTACAAGGGAGCGAAGAAGGCGCTTGGGTCGACCACTCTCAAAGCTCCACTCAAGGCAGAACTCTTCCTGACTTTCCTATTCCTTTCGCCAATTTCCCTAAGATTTTCTGCTTGGGAGGTCCCAAGACATGGGCTGTGACAAGGATGGAAAGACCCCACATTCTTTACACAAGTACAAACAACCAACCAAGATATGTTCAAAGGTGGGTGATTCTTCCTCCCAATTTCCCTTTATAAATTATTCTTTTCAATCCATGGAGCAATTGAGAAATAGGTACGCGTCTCCCCTCCCCCTACCTCCTATCAAAACCTGTGAGACACACAAGGAAATCCAAAGCCACAAAAATAAAGAGAAAACAACAACAACACGAATAAACTCCTTGGCTTGTTTTTCCAGGGTGGCCAGGCAAGGTGTGAAAGTCCATATTTCCCTCTGGGCTGGCAGGTGGAAGTTTTTGGGAAGGCTGTGCTCCCTCCTCTGGCATCCTACTCTTGCTCTCGCTCTCGCGTCCAGGCTTTCTCCCACCCCACCCGGAGCCTCCTCCAAGGCCAGCTTCCTCCTCTGCCTCTCTGCAGTCAGGCCTCCCCTGCGTCCCGGGCCAAGGCGGCGGGAAAGGCACCGCTACCTGCAGCCGCACGACTCCACTACCATGTCCTCATACTGCTTGTAGACCACATTATTGCCCGCGTCGATGTACAGAATGCTGATGGGAGTCAATTTAGTGGGCACGCAGCAGCTGGGCGGGGTAGAGCCGGGATCCATGGAGTTCATCAGAGTCTGGATGATGGCGTGGTTGGTGGGCTCCAGGTGCGAGCGCAGCGGGAAGTCGCACACGCCCTCGCAATGATAAGCCTCATACTCTAGGGGCGCAATAATCCAGTCGTCCCAGCCCAGCTCCTTGAAGTTCACGTGCAAGGGCTTCTTGCTGCAGCGTAGCCTCGACTTCTTGCCGTGCCGCTTGCCGTGGCGGCTGGCAAAGGCCGTGCGCCGCCGCCGCCGGCCGGGCGAGGGCAGCCAAGGCCCGGCGTCCGGGGCGCCCGACGGTGGTGGCCACGAACCCTCGGCGCCCGCACCGGGGCCTGAAGCTTCAGCGGAGCCCAGCTGCTCGCGCATCTCAGCGAACAGGTTCTTGCGCTGGGATCTGGTGAACACCACGAGCAGGGCGCGCTCCTGTGGGGACCGCACCCTTCGGCCGAAGCCCAGACTCCGCAGGTCCGGTGGTGGCGGCTGCTGGGGTCCCCGCGCGCGCGCCTCCACCTCCCCGGTGTCTGGCTCTCCCCACGCGGCCCGCAGCTCCAAGCACAGCTGCTTCCAGGGCTGCTGCCGCAGGCCCTGCCACACGTCGAAGACCTCCCAACCGGCCGGGGGCGCCCCCTGCGGGTCTAGGGTCCGCGAGTCCAACAGCAGGGGCGACAGGCAAGGGAAGAGTTGCACGTGGAGCGGCCCTGCTGGAGGCCCCCAGGGCGCTGCGGGCGCCTGGCGATAGAGCCGCAGCTCTGCGCCCACCAGCTCTTCTTTGTCTGAGAGCGTGGACACATCAAACAAATACTTCTGTCTCCGGAGAGGAGTGTGCGAGAGATCGTCTGCGAGATAAAAAATAATTACAGTCAGTTTCACTTAAGGGGGAGATCAGCCCGGTGCTCCCTGGCCGCCCCCAGGAGGAAGAGGGCGGGGAGAGGGCAGTCCAGCTCAGCCGACCCGGGGCCTGGCCGCTCCGGTGTTTCCCGCCTGGCCAGTACACGGCATGGGAAGGGGCCACACCAGGACAGGCCCCCTCCTCCTGCTCAGCTGTGGGCTCCTAGGGCGGAAGTTGGTGGCTGCTGGCAATCTGGCTGAGGCAGCGGCCGGGTTTTCCCCCCAAGAGGCTGCATAACCACTAATGTGCCCTTTGTGGTCGCGAGTCTGGGCCGCGCTTTCCCCAGACATCCTCTCCCGCTGCTGGTTCATTCTCCTTGCCATTCACATCTCAAATGCCACTTCCTCTTAGAGGCCATCCCAGACCACCCTGATCTAAAAGTAGCCTTCTTCGGTCAATATCACAGGACTTGGTTTATTACCTTATATTTAGGATTATGTACAATTACCCAGTTTATATTTGCTTCCTTACTGGTCTGCCTTTTCCGACACCCCTCCTCCCTCCGCCACTCCAAAGGAGTCCGGACCATGCCATTTGCAACTTGCTCACCACAGCACCTAGACCCTTGGATGACCTAGAGCGCACACTAGTCAGTATGTGTGAAACTTTACAGGGAGAGGTTCTCAAACTGGTTGCACAGTTAGAACCTTCTGGAGAATTTGAAAAGTGCCAGTGCTCCAGTTTGCTACAGCTAAATGAACCCCTATCTAAGGACAGGTCCTGGGATTGGGGGTTCTTGGATGATTGTTGTCAGCTTTTCTTTTCTTTTTTTAATTTCCAAGTTGATTTAAAGAGGCAGTCCTACTGTAGACCCCCCAAGTTCAAGGTCACATTGCTGCCATTGGGCAGTTTTGCTGAGGCATTTAGGCCCCAAACAATATAGACAGAAGGAAGAACTGCTATGTGATTTCCTTCCTTCTCCCTCCCTCCCTCTCTCCCTCCCTTCTTTTCTTCCTTCCTTCCTTCCCTCCCAACAAATAAAAGAGTAGTGAGGCTTTCAGAAAATATGCGAGGATGGGGGGCATAAACAAACATGCACACCAGACATCCATTTAGAAGACCCCACAGTCAATGAGAAATAGATATACATGGAAGGAGAAAACCTTAACCATGTACAGTTACACAAACACACACACGCAGAGAATGATATCCTTCCCCCTTTCCTTTCCTTAAACCCAATGTGAAATTTCCTTGGTTTGCAACTAGACTTGAAGACAATTTGTTGTTACAAGTAAGAAAAAAGAAATTTGGGACATATAGAGGGCAGCAGGCTTTAAAAATTCAAGGCAAATTCTTCTGAACCAAGACAAAATTGGACTCCTTTTTTTGACACATTTGTGCATGAAGCCAACCCACTTCAATGTGCAAGGCGGAAAGCTAACCAGATTTTCCTGGGCTGCCTTCCCATAAAATATTTACAACCCAGCAAATACAAAAATCCCCAAAGCCCCTAGCTCTCCCCAGAAACTAGTAAAGTTTGGGTCGATTTCAATAGTAAAAGTGTCACTGGGTCCTGGTCCGACCCTCACTGCCTGTCCAGATGTAGCCCAGGGGCATGGGCTCTGGAGCCTCAGCCACACCCAGTCGGCACTCTGGGCTGACCGCAGGACGCGATGCCCCTAACACACATGCCCTGACCTGAGGCAGAGCTGCGGAAAGGGTAAGAGAGGTGAAAAGGGAAAAGCTGCTAGAGGTAGTTGATTTATGGAAGCCAAGACCTTCAAACCAGCCAGGGTCACATTAAAATCAGGGGGGATTCAGCATACTTTCTTCTTCAGAGAAACCTATGGCTGACTACGCTTAGCCACTGCCCAGATTTCTGGACCTATTGCCTTAGACTTCACCTCCCTGCCTCTGCCCACCCCCACCAGTGAGGGCTGTGATGAGAGGTACAAACCTCAGGCACTTGCTGTGCAAGCTAAATGTTGTGAGGGCTGATATGTTTCTAATTGTTACTTTATTAACCTCAGTTTTATAAGGTATTGTATTTTATACGGTATTTGTATTGTTCTCATACTACAGATGGGAAAACCAAGTCTTGGAGAAACTAAATATCCAAAATTAGGATATGATGATGCTGAGATCCATTTTTCAGTCTATTTAATTCCAGAGTTGGAATTTTTAGTCCCTAAGCTCCAGTGCCTCAACACTGTAGTCCAGGTATTGGAGTCTAGAAGCAACCAAGAGTGGCCAGGGTTTTAGGGAAAGGGAACACAATCTGAACTATATTTGCATGACTTGCTAGGAACGAAACCTGGGCTCCCTTAGAAAGTCATTTCCATCTCTGCTTACATAACTCTTGAGATAGTCTGTCACTAAATGGAGAGCATTAGGCAGGGATAAAGAATGATGTATTTATTTCTCTCCCATGCAACATAGACAGACCAGGCTGCTTTTGTTATCATTTTTTAGAAGTGTGGGCTGATAAATGGTCAATCTGCATGGCTGAATCAAAACTGAGGCAAGCATCTGTAGCCAAAGGCACTTACTATTTCTATAATTTTGGGATTTTTAATTATCTTTCCAGCAAGACCAGCCCACATTTACCCTTTCAAGGACACTGAAAAGAATGCAAATGGGGCCTTCAGCTTCCATCCTGTTCCCTTCTCTTCGCACTTCAGTAGTATCACACACTTCCAGGGGCCTCACCTGCATGCATGTGGACCCTTAGCCCACAGATCCCTGCATCCCAGCCCAACAGGCACACATGCACAACAGTAGAGTGGTTCTTTCTTGGGAGGATAAACCTACTAAAGAAGCCCTCCAGGTATTGGAAGTGGTCTCAGGGATATTTGTGCAAGAATTTTGTGGCCCAAGTACCTAGAGGTTGGTCTAGAATATTGGCTTTCAAAGCTGCTAACCCTTTAGTGGTCCCTAAATCTATAACACAAGCATCACAGAGAAACTTGTTAGAAATGCTAATTATATCAGGCCCCAGAGGTTTGAGGTGCATTTCTAATGAGCTCCAAGGCGATGCTGATTCTGCAGGTCCAGGGAATTATCGTTTGAGAACCACTAGTATAGGAGGTTATGTCTCCTAGGCTCCTTGGATTCTCAGCTGTATGGGACACTGTATGGGGTTGGGCATCACTGGAGGAGGGGAAAAAACAAGGCCCTCCAAAGCACTGAGCCCAAAGCAGGGTCTTAAGCTGGTATCACCAGACCTAGTCACTATCTCTCTGAACTATTTCCTGGACTCCATAGCCACCTTCATATTTTTTAAATCCTTCAACCACATCCCACTAGGTCTCTAGAACCTCTAACCCCTAAACAGAGGGTCCATGAAGGTGGCTGCTCTACACAGATCCCCTACAGTCCACATTCCCCACCTGCCTGAACCTGCTCTGGAGCCATGCATCACAGAAATAGTCCAGAGGAGGCCTTGCCCTGGGGAGTGTATGTATCACCATGCTTTGTAACCCTGTAGACACTTTACCTGCAAACCTGGCTTCACAAAGCTGGCCCAGGTATCATGGGTCACCTGTGTGCAGGAATCTGGCCCTTCCCACTGCCTTGCATAAGCTACTTCTTCCACTAAGTCCTATGTAAATGAGGAGTAATGTCATAAAATGACTCCCATCCCTTCACTAGATTGTACTTTTCATTTCCAACTTTGTGGCACTTCATTCCTGGAAATGAATCCTAAGCTTTAGGCCTTTAAATTGAAAATGATCAGTAATACATCATGGGAGTTTTGTATTTTGCTTTTAATTTGAATTGTTGCAATTCAAATTGGCTAATACCCGAGTTAACTCAGTGTTTGCTGAGTGTTAGACATTTTAACTTTTCAAGTTACATTTGCTGGATTTATTTATCCTCTCCTTGGCAGGTGAGTAGAGACGGGAGAAGGAGAGAAAGAAAAGAAGGAAGAAACAAATCACTAGCATATTTGAAGAAAATCCTTCATAACATGGTAAGCAAGTTAAGTTAGTAAAAGGCTAATAGTTCCTCATAGGTACAGTTCTGGTATGCAATTAAAAAATAATAATTAAATAAACAAAATAGGAGAGAGAGGTTGTTCAAAGGGTACAACGTTTCCAACAGGCAAAATGAATGTAAGTTAAAATTACAAAACTTGACAGGGCGTGGTGGCACAGGTTATAATGCCTGTAACTCTGGGAGGCTGAGGCAGAATGATCATAGCAAGTTCAAGACAAGCCTCAGTAACTTAGCCAGGCCCTACACAACTTACAAAGACCCTGTCCCCCCAAAAAATAAATTAAAGAGTGGGATTATAGTTCAGTGATAAATCTCCCCTGAGTTCAATCTCCAGTACCAAAAGAAGGGGGGAGTAATAAAAGATTAAAAAGGAAAACAAATGAGGGGGGAAAAAGGAACCAATTACTTACAAGACACTAATGTGCCCATGTTAAATGAGGAAATTGGCTTAGAAAGGTAAGAGCACCTATCCACAGGTCAGAGCGTGTGGCTGGAGGAAGCTAGAGAAGTGAACATCAGAGTAGAAAGGAAGATGCCCATAGTGCCACAGACCAGACTCCCAGGAATCCAGCCCCAGGGCAGCCTGAGGGAGACCTCACAGCACCGCTGAGGTGGCCCCACCCAGGTGCCTCCTGCAGAAGACTGCTCCCCTGCCTGAGCCGATATGCAGTGGGTTCCCCAAAACCTGAAAATTCCTTTGGTTGGAGACTTGAGGACACAAGGCCAGGCACTGCATTTTCCCAAGATATCACTGAGATGTATGTAGCTTAAGATCTCTCTTAAAGGTTCAGGTTGAATTTCCTGTCACTTCACAGCTCCAAGGACACACCAGATGCTCAGCTCTCCCAACCAGCACAGACTCTGAACTCCCATCTCTGAGTTTCTGGTGACACTGGATGGCTACTGGCCAGATGGCTGGCCAGACCCAGCAGACCTACCTCAGCCACACAGTCACACCTCCTACCCACCCCCCCTGAGGCACAGACCCTGTGACTAGGAAACAGCTCAGGCTCAGAAGCCCAGAAGACAGTGGGCTTTCCCACCCCACACAAACAGGAATGGGAGATTTGAGAATTATCATCTTTGTACAGGAAACCTCAGAGGTCTTTGCAGGTAAGTCTTTCCCCACCCCCTCATTTTAGAGACATCAGCATCACTGAGCATCATGACAGACACATGCTGGGAGATTTTATGGAATTTTTCACTGAATCCTTCCTGCAAGTTTCAGAGATTGTTCTTTTTAAAATACACACACACACACACACACACACACACACACACATATATTAGTTGTTAATGGACCTTTATTTTATTTATTTATATGCAGTGCTGATAATTGAACCCAGTGCCTCACACATGCTAGCCAAGAGCTCTACCACTGAGCTACAACCTCAGCCCCCAGAGATTGTTCTTACTGTGATACTTATTTCTAGATGAGGGAACTGAAGCTCTTAGAGGTATCTCAACTCACACATTGTCTCCCAACTAGTAAGGGACAGACAAGGGAAGGGCTGAAGGTCCTAATTTCAAACCTGGAGCCAGTCCTGAGGCCACATCCTTTACATAAGACCTGATTGAAGCAGGATGAACCTTCAATGAAATCACTCTGTTTCCCTAGCCTCCTCCCTTTTCTTTACCAGAAGGACAACTTCCAAGCTCAGAATTCATGGTCAGGTTTGGAGTAATTTCTCCTCTTCAGCACTGCCCTGAGATATCCACGTCCATCAGGTTGGAAAACAGGCTAATGTATGAGATGAGTAAAAGTGAACCATCAGTCCCACCCACTGGCAAGTCAAGGCCTCTCAGGGTATTTGGTGCTTCAACTATATACTGTGCACCTGGGATACAGTTATCTCCTGGGTATCCCAATGAGGATGTACATCCTCCTGAGTCAGGCCCTATTAAGATCTCAGCCTAGTGAAATAATGGCCATTCCCTAAGCATCCTCACTAAGTTGGAGGATTGGGGAGTAATCCATACAGTTCACCCTTTCCAGAGTGTTCTTGCTTGACCCAAGTACTCTTGCTTGACTTACCAGCCTAATAATTGTAATAGCAAATACCCATACAGCACTATGTTCTAGGCATGATCTAAATTCTTTTAATCCTCAAAATCACCTATGGTCTGGTCATTACACACTGAATACACCTATTGAAATTTCATGCTGCACACCATAAATATGTACAATTATTGTGTCAATTAAAAGTAAAAAAATTATTTAAAAAAATCTGCCTCTGGAAACGGTATCACTGTAAACTAAAACAGAGGAAGCTTAAGCATAAAATAGCCCAAGATAGTAAGTGATGGAGCTAGCTGCTTAGCTCCAGTATCTGCCACTACTCTAGGTGTGCCAGCCCTTGATGCCTGTGCCTGGGTGTTTTAGGTCTTACCAATTTCCCATGGTTGGAGGGAGGAAGGGCTTTTTCCCTGGTCTGCAGAGACACTCATTTCCTAATCAGCAAAACTGAAGAAATTTCACAATAGGACTTTGGAAAAAGAACTTACAAGGAAAGAAGTTTCTCATCTACAAAATGGTGATTCTAATTACAGCTCAGAGGGCCACTGAGAGGGGCAAATGAGAGAAGTGTGAGAAATTTCTGAAGAAGTTATACATATGTTAGTTACTACTGACAAGGTGAAATGAGCATAAGAATTTACAGTCCAAGTGACATCAATTTCAATTCTGATCTGTGATCTAGTGCCTGGGTGACTTCGGTTAGACTAGGTTACATAATCTCTCCCAGACCCATATGTTGCATCTATAAAGTGGGAGAACCACTGCTACCTTGCAGGATCATTGCAAAGGTCAGAGTCAAGGCACCCAGGGCAGTTCACAGTACATGGAACACCCCAGAAATGCAACCAAGATTACTATAACTACCCAACATCATGGTAGGGAGAAGGGGACCTGTCCTTTTCTTGGCCTCCTTTAGGAGATGTGATTCAGTTCTCTCCACGAGATATTCAGAAGTGAATGGATGAAAGGCACTGCTGGGCATCATGGATAAAGAAAGCAGCAGGTGCTTCCAGTTCCTGCTCTTCCTGCTCAGAGAAGGTCCCGTGAAGGTCAAGGTTCATCTGGACTGCAACTTTGCCCCTATTATACTGATTCTTTTCAGTCCTGTCATGACTTCTGACACTGCTGTCTCTTCCACAATGCGAGGTGACCAAGGACCTCTACCCCATCTCATCAAGGAAGAGGTCTTCCTGCAAGTTTTCTCCTGGGGAGTGGAAAACAAGGCAGTGCTGGCCCATATACTAACACATAAGACTAGAGGGCAGGGGCAGGGGCAGCCCTGAGAGACCTCAAACTTCCTCTCTCTTCTCTTCAGCAACTTTTCTGGTGCCTGGTCTACATACAATCTTTCCTGGGTAGGGAAAGGATGTTCCCCATCTTCACCTGATAAAGGGTCACTCACATGTTGGGGCAACATGTGTAGAAATGAATGACCCTTGGACTGCAGCACCCTGTAGTGAGGTTGGAACCTGTTGCACCTGTCAATAGGACGATTGCTTTGGTGGGTCTGACTCCTACACTGCCGCACTCTCAGTGGCCCAGCTTTTCTCCAAGTCTCTTGGCTTTTGCAGTGCCTTCTCCAAAACTTGGCCTGCATTCCTCAGCTTCTTTTCTCTTTCCAAAGACCTGAAAGGCTCAACGCGAATCCTCCTTCACCAAGTCTCTGCTTTTTCTGTCCTCTCGCTCTGACCTGGTAGATCTCCACCCTCCATACCATGAGCCTGAGCTTTGTAGACGCCGTGAGCTAAGCGGTTCTGGTAGTCTGGGTCCCCTGGAGATATTTCACTGTCAAGCTATGGATCAGCATGAAGCAAACGTGTGAAGCTTGGGTGGAAAGAAGAGAAAGGTGACTTTGGCTCCCAAACGAAAGAAAACAACCGAACGCGCTCGCTGCGGAGCCCTAGCAAAGCTTCCAAGGCGGCAACTCCAAACCCACTGGCACTGATTTTTGGCGGACGACAAAGGCCAAGGTAAAGACTTTTCCCCTGGGCACAGAGTACATCCAGCAGAAGCCTCCTCTTGTCGCTATAGGGTGAAACATATTTATTTACAAAGTAATCTGTATGAACTTTGTCGGTGAAAATTCTGTGGGCTCTCACTTTCTTGGTGGGCGGTGGCAGAAGAGCCAGAGAAGAGCCAAGGTCGAAGACACTTCCCCAGGCATCTGTCGTCTCACCACCGTGGAACCCTGGGCTCCGGACCATAGCGGCTCAGATCAAAATCAATCAGATGCTCATATGCCCAACCCTCCCTCACACCATGCTGCTTTATGCAAGCAGCCTGCTCTGCCCAGGAGTCTTCCGCAGGTCACCGCACTTATCCAGGACCGACCAAGGTGATTTGCTAGGGTGACCTTCCTTGAAGTGTCCACAAGTAGCCAAAGGGAGAACACGGGCACTCTAAGAAGGGCGCTGGGGGGTGGGAGGGATTCTCTCAGTTCAATAGCCGCCTTGGGGGCTGGCTTGGCTTGCAGGCTTCAGATGAAAAGTAGAAGAAAAGTTACCCTCCCCAACCAGCACTGAGGTTGCAGGTGGAGGGAAGGGATCAAACTGGCATGTAGTTGTGGGCAACACGTTGGGCTTTCAGCGCTTAGTGGTTCTGCGCAAAAGAAACTGCAGTAATGCGTTCTTTAAAGTGCTGAGCTGGGTCCAGACTTAGAAGAAAGGGATCGTGGCAAGCAAGCCCCCTTGAGAGTTGGAACTTGTTCTGACTTCCGAAACAACTAAACAACTTAGCAAAATGAGATTCCCGTTGTCAGCTGTGGGCGGTAGACTCGAATTTTTTCAATTTCTCTCCCCAAGGAGATTCCATGAGGCCGTTGTCGTTGTAGAAGTCCAGAAGAGGCTGTTTGCCTAGAAAGCCAGATTTGCAACGCAAGCGCACCGATTTCCCACGTCTCTTGTGCTATTTGGGGATCACCCCACCCTAAAGCCAACCTTCCAGACTGCCCTGTTCCCACCCTCTGCGCTTCTCAAACTCAGCACCAACTTGTGCCAGAGGCCCGCCCCTCTTGTCTCCTGCACGCCCACTATCTGGTCCTTAAATCAGGCCCCGCCCCCAGACTCCTAGGCCACTAGCTGAGCAGCGCGCGCTTCTCCAGAAATGGTCGCGGCCCGCCAGCCTCGGGTCTGCTCCAAGATCCTGCAGCTCTTCACTTCAAAAGGACCTATCCGTCGGCCCCCAGCAGTGCCAATAGACTGTCCTGGAAGGTACAGGACCGCAACCCTGACACAGTTCGACCTACTTAATTTCAATGAATAGAAGATAATATTTAACAGACTTTAAGCTAAAAAATAAACAGTCAGGATGTGGGGAGCGGGTGGGGAATGCCACGCAGTGGGTGCGGTGGATACACATCCCCGCTTACCACACCTCAAGGATTCGGTTCAGTTCTGTCCTCTTACCGGAAGAAAGCATCGTTGGACCCGGGTTACTCAATACTCGACGGATTATCGAACTAATGCCTTTCACTTTAGCAGAAAGCCCCCAGGAGTTATTGTTGATTTGCCCTGATGGTTCCAAGCATGCAGCAGTCCTGGTAGGAAGCAAAAGTTCTGGTTCTACCCTATTTCTAACGTACTCCCTTCCTCCAATCTCTCCATTCCGTTCCCTCCCTGCCACCTCCCCAGGAAGATGCACCACCACTGGTGAGGTGTGCCAGCACCCCCAGGACTCCTGGTAGGAAGAACAGGCTGTACTAGGGCCTCTATTAATGTAGCACCCTGCATTCCCAGAGGGTCCAGGCAGTACGCATCCATCCGCCGTGATCGGAAAGGAAAGGAGAGCTTTCATGTCCTGAGTCAGTTGGGTGGGGGGCCAGGGGGAGTAGGTGTCACAAGGCCTGCGGTGGGCTGTAGCTTTTAATTATTTAATTTAAAATTAAATAATTTTTAATTATTTTTAAATAATTAAAAATTTTAATTATTTTTTCTTAATGTACAGAAATGTCGATTCCCTCCCCCCACCAGCAACTTCATTGCACAAACTCCCAGAGGCCTGACAGCCTCCACAGTCGAGGAAAACACACAAGGTCCTTGTCAGATTAGCCTCTCTTGCCAAAGATGCTTACCAAGAATGCCAGCGCAACCTGCCTTCTCCCTGCAAAAGATGCTAGGTGTTTTTAGCTTCTTGATTTTCCTTGTAAGGAGTCCTCTTACGGCCTTAGGGATGGGGATGACTATAATTGATTAAAATAAGCCCATGGCAAGGAGTTGGTTTGTGGCCTTTAACAGAGTCATTCTATCTAGAAGAATAGAAAACATTTCTGGTTTAAGGCTTCCTTCCCTCTCCCTCTAGGGCTTTTCCCAGAACCATGTGGTTCATCTGCGGGAGGAGCATCCTGAACTTGGACTTCCTCAAAGACTCCGCACTGGTGTTCCTGCCCGCACGCTCTCACACGCACACACTTGAACGCTTAGCAAGCCTTTCCCAAGGTTGTTCCCTCTTTCCGGGGAAATAAAGCCTAGATTGGAACCTTCTGCCGGCTTCCTCACTTGGCCGTCTGGTCTGAATTAGTGTTTTTATAAGGGACTCAAACAAATCGAATACAAGGTCACCAAATAATTAACAGTTGTGAATTCCCACCGTCCCCATTAAAATACTTCCTTGCTTGTATTTCATTTTCCGTTTGCCAACGACAACAGGGTCCCGGCAAAAGCGCTGCGGCGTTGATTACACCATTCTGCGGCCCAGGTCCACCCAGAAACCCGCTGTTTTGCATAAACATGATGTACCAGACAAACTTCAATCCTGGGGGGAACTAGGTGTCTTTGAAAAGTCCTCCTGGCAGACGGCCTATCCTCAGCATTGTCCTGCCCTACCCCTTGATAATCACGACCCATGGGGTAAAGGGAAAAGCCAACATACAATTAGCAGCAGACTCTCCGGAGAGTCATTTCTAGGTGTCAATTTCCTCAAGGATGTTCCGACCTCGTTTTGGTTTTTTATCTGTTCCTCACTGGCCCCTTTCTAAGAGCATTGTTGTAAAAATAACAACAAAAATTAAAGAGTATTCTTCTTCCAAAGCCATCTGGAAATCCAGCTCGCAGCAATATTCTTATACTCATTTCGTTTCCTTCATCCTTGAGAGTGTTTTCTTATATGGTGCTTATATAAGCTTGCAATTCTGAATGTCTCCCCCCTCCTTCTCTTCTCCTCCATCCTTCAGCCCAGTTGAATTCATAGAAGTTCTAATTGTCTGTTTTTCCCAGGCCCCAGGATTGGGGGCCTGGGGCTCCAGTACTAGTATCCTTTTTAATGAGTGATTTCATGAGCTAACTGTAATTTCACTATATCCAGTTGATCCATTCTGATCCCATGACTGCACCAACACACACAGGCACACGCTTTCTCATCATTATCAATCCAAACTCACTTTAAAAGCACAAAAGAGAGGCATTTTTAAAAGATCAGGGATCTAATGAGTTTTGTGCCTCTGTTAAAATAAATATAAGAAGAAGCTAGGTACAACACAAATTCAGACCTTTAAATTCAAAGTTGCATGAGAACTCCTGACTAGTTCTTAAAAGACTAGAGAAGAATATTAGGCCACAAAGAAATCTCTTCTTTTGTTTTTTTAACTTCTTCTTGGCACCATACTTAAAAACCTCTTTACCCTTATCCTACCCATATAGTGCTCTGTTTTGCATTCAGGGTCTAGTGTCTTATATAAATTTCTCTCACTAGCTGAGTGACCTTGAGCAACTTACTTAATTTCTGTCTTAATTCACCTGTAAAACAGGGAAGTTACAGATGAAAAAATAAATGAAATAATTTATACAATAGATTTTAGCACAGTACTTGGCCCACAGTAACAGTTCAATAAATATTAATTGTTATTATTACCCTTAGACGTTTAAAGAGCAAACCAAAAGGAAGAACTTTTTTTAAAAATCTTGCAATAAGGTCTCATCTTGGAAGGTTGGGAGAGGTGGCAGCAGGTGGGACAGTACAGGTGATATCTTAATAGAGCTAGTGCACTTTTCACTCATTGAGGACAGAGTTAATCTCTTCCATTCTCAACCTCATCCTCGGGCTTCTGATATAACTTGGGTTCCCAGTTCCCAGATGAGGAAGGCTTTTTACAAATGCTTTTCAAACACATGCCTCTTGAACCGGCTTTAGAGCTCCTGCCCTTTTCTTTGCTCCTCCCCTTGGGGGACCCTTGCTCCTCAGAGCCAAGCCTGTCACACTCTTCGGCGATTTAAACATCCCTGAGGCAAGGCGCCAAGTTAGCACAACTGGCCCCTGCTCGTTCCTCCTTGCCCTGCCATCCTTGGTTTGGGGGAGGGGATGTTGCAGGGTTTGGCGCGTTTAAGAACCCCCGCGTGAGACCGGCGGAAGTCCTCTCCAGAAGCCGAGGATGCGCGGCTAGCGGGTCCCTTCCATCACGGGAGACTAGACACCGTTTGATATGTTATGACATGAACCCTCAATTAGATCGCTGAGTTGAAACACTCCAATCAGGGGCCCGATGCTAAGCAAGCCCCGGAAGGTCCAGCCCGAGGTCACCGCCGGTGACACATCAAATCAAAATCAGTGAGAGGGAAAGTGAGGCTTTTCCTTTATCAAGCCAGGGCTGCAGCCAGCAATGTACCCCCTCCTCTGCGCGCCCCTCCCTCCCGCGGCTCCGCACTCCTTCGCCCCTGCGAGGCGTGCGACAATCCGCACCGCCTTCCTAGACAACTAGCTGTGGTTCTTCACGTTTTCAGGGAACTAGGGTGTGGAAGAGACCCAGCCTTTGAACCTGCGGTTTCGGGGATCAGGTTGCGTCTCCCACCCTGAGTGGACCTCTTTTAGCCCCAGCCCTCGACGGCTTTCTGGAGTTGAAGCTGGACGGATGTCTGGGTCTCTGTCCCGCTGGCCTAGAGACCTTGGCTCGGGAAGAGAGCCCCCCCCCAACCCCGGCTCGAAGCCAATCCCCTCCTCTACCTCCCGCTCCCGGTGGCTCACAGCGCGGTGCCCCGGGGTCGGGGGTCGGGGAGGCTGCAGGGCAAGAAACGGTAAAAAGTTCCTATGTACAAGGGACCCGGTGCCCCAAAGGATACCTCCTCCCCCTTGCCTGAATTCCGAAGGTCTCCATGGGCAGGGTCCCTTGGTCCTGTGCCAGACTCACAGGACACAGCAAGCCAGTCAGGGGTGCGTGCTCGGGGGGAGGAGCGAAGATTCTTGCTACTTCCAGGGAAAAGAAAATGTGCGCCCAACTGCCGGCCAGCCTAGGCCTCCAGGATTTCTTCCCTTAGGAAAGGCCTCTTTAGTTTTCCTTTAGCTTCCTCAGCCTCTCCTTTGGCAAGGTAGAGAAAGCCGAATGTTAGCAGAGGACTTGGAGGCAGGGTGGCAGGAGGGTGCAGACTAGCAAGGAGAGTAGTACCGAGGCAGGGGACCCAGTTGCAGCAATAAGAAGAAGCCACGTGTCTTTGCAAAGGTGACTTTAGTAGTCCTAAAATCGTTATAAAATACCTGGCGTTAATTTGCCGTCGGGACCTTTCAGCAGCTCATAATCTGGCTGACCTCGGGCTACGGCGGCGCACGCAGCGTGGGCAGGACCTCTGCGCTCAAGGAACGCGAGACGCTAGGGACTTAAGAAGCTGTAGTGCCAGGACTGAGAGCCGTTAGCCGGCTTTGAAAAGCTTTAAGAACGCGTGAACTCTCAAGCAGCCATAGTTGAGGTAGGTGAGCAGCCTATTCTGCAGGAACCCCAGGACTCTCTGGATTCCTTTCACCAACCTAGAAGCGGAACCCTTAAAGTCGCGAAGTTAGGTCAGAGGAGTGGATAGCCATAGCTGCCTAAATCTCTTATCTTTTCATCCCTTGATTCTCATTACCTTCCTCTTTCCCCTTCCTTTCCTTTCCTCCCTTCCTTTCTTGCCTTCCTATGCATTATTGTTTCTCCTTGTTAGGAGCGGTGGAACTTTCCCCAGTTTCTGATTCCAAGGGGGAGCACGAGGTTTCTAGAGGGGACTGACACGCTGAGGACCTAGGATGGTGGCAAGAAGTGGGTGAAAAGATTTTCGCAGACTCTCACATGTGCACCCAATTTGGCAGAGGAGAAGTAGGGTGGGGACCCTAGATCCCCTAGATCCTCCTCTAAATCCCCTAGAGAGGAGCTTTCCCTGGCTTAGAAATGTACCCACGTGCATTAAGTACCAACAATCCCCAAACTTAGTCGACCCTGCCCCCAGCCCGCCCCTCCACTTGCTGCCTCTGCCCTTGCAGAAACCAGAGGCACTGAGCCTTTGGGTGCTTGACATTGGAGGGGAAAAAATGGTAGAAAGCTTTGGGCACGCGACCCGCTGACCACCGGCTGATGATTCCCACACTCCGTACAGGGATGCGCAGAAACCCACGCGGCGTAAGCACTATGGCACTGCCTGGCATCTGACATCCCTAGCTGACTCGCTCCCTCGACGGCTGAACTAGCTGTGGCCGGCTTTTCCCGAAGAGACTAGAGCTTTGAGATTTCCATTGCTCACTCATGCCCTAGGGCCCGCCTGGTTGGTCACAGTAGTCCAGGCCTTGGACTGCGCGTCCTGCACAACCGGAGACCCTGAGGTACAGAATCCATTATTCCTCGCCCTGACCCTTCTCCATCCCTGGTCATCTGCCTACCACTTCCCTTCATCTGTGTGTCCTCTACTAGCCACCAGATGAGCGGCCACCACGCTGCTTTCTGCAAAAGACGGGGAAGGAAGGAAGGGAGGGAAGAAGGAGGGAGGGAAAGAAGGAAGGAAGGGGGAAGGAAGGAAGAAGTAAGCGATAAAGGGAATATTGCAGACTGGAGCAAAATCTGTAGCTGCATTCAAAACTTACTCGGGCTTGAGAAAAACAATTTAGAAAAGAAAAGAAAGGGGGAGGGGTCCAGAGCGGGAAGGGAATTCACAAATGCAGCTTCCTGCCCGAGCTGGAACCGTGCTCTGGCTGCGGAGCTCCAGCCGGAGAGGATTTGGGCGTCTTCTCTGTACTTACCTAGTCCTCTGTCTACAAAGCTAGTGATCGTATTAGCCGACTTGGAAGACTGGAAAAAGCTGGCATTGATGCCCAGCTTCTCTGCAATGGAATAAGTCCTGTAGATTGACAGCATATACTCGTGAGGCACTACGCGCGGACCTCTGCCGGGCTGCTCCTGCGCCGGGGTCTGCTGAGATGATTGCCGCTGGGGCTCGTCCTGTGGCCGCGGCTGGGGCTGCTGGAGCTCCTGGGGCGTCCGGCCCGCGGTACTCTCTCGCGGCACCCGAGGCATCTTCCCTTCCTTGCGGCTCCTCATGCCCTTGGTGGAGTCCAACTCAGCGGAGGACGAGGAGGAGATGGAAGCCTGCTGGAAACCGGGCAAATCCCACAGGAAACTGATGAGGAAAACGGCCGAGAGCAGGACCCTGGGAGTATCCATGGCGAGAAAGTGGCCGCGTCTCCCCAAGAGGCGGCGGCGGCGGCGGCGCTGGGCGCTAGTGGAACCGAGTGGCTGGACAGCGGCTGGGGCCCGGCTCCTCGGGCAGATTCCGAGTGCGAAGAGCCGGGTCCCAGCCACACAAACCCCGGCCCTGCCACGCCCCCTCCCGCCCCTCGCCGGGAGGGGAGGGGAGACCGGGCAGTGCAGGGGAGGGGAGGGTGGGAGGAGAGGCCGGGTGGTGCGGGCAGGAGGTGTGGGGGAGAGGGGCCGCGGTGTGCCGGTGTAGCAGGAAGACGCAGCGCCCCTGCGGGACGCGTGCGGGGTTGCCGGGAGGAGGTCGCAGAGCCGGTCCTAAGCAGTGGCTTGGGGAGGGCGGGCCGCTGTCCCGCGCTTGGGGAGCGAGGGCCTGCCCCCAGCGACAGTGTACCCCTAGCACTCTCTGAGGAGGGGTCGCTCCGCAGCGCCTCGAGGGCTCTGGGTCCTCGCCAGCCTTTTACACTTTCCTGGGATCCAGCTGCCCGGAACGTAGGAGGCGGCCGAGGCGGCGGAGTCCCCGAGAGACAGCTGGGAGCAGGCGCCCCTGACGCTGGCTGCCGCGCTGGCTGCGGGCGGTGGTACCTTCTCTCCTCGGCCCCAACCGCCAGGCGGGTCCTTGGCTGCTCTCAGGGACCAGCCCAAAGCCTGAGAAGCCTCGCGGTGGGCCCGACGCAAGGCCCAGCTCCGGACAGTCCCATTCTCTCGGTGGGATACCGCTCTCCACAAAGACACGCGTCTATTCCCGACCCTCGAGGTCAGGCAAAGGCCACGAGTCTTTAGAGTTTGGATCGATGCTAAAAGCTGCTGCGCTCTCCTGCAGGCCCCAGCCTCTCCTCTCGCAGTCCCCAACTTCTTCTGACGCTGGCTTTAGCCGCTTGGTTTCTCCTTCGCAGGCTCGCGGGCTCCAGTTGCCTCTTGCGGCCTGCCCCCCACCTCAAGTGCAACCCCATTTTCCCTCTCTTCTGTCCCTCCTGTCCCCAAGACTTCCTCCTTCCCCAAGTTCCTTCTGCATTCCAATCTTTCTTTCCCCAGCCTGCTTTTCTTCTCGCACTGCCCTCCCATCTCTCTCTGCTTCCCACCCTCTTTCTTCCCGGCTTCCCCACTCCCCTTCCAGCGGACCCCTCCCTTTGCAGCTCTACCCCAATCTGTTTCTCTTCATCCCAGCCTCGCCCCATCACGAGTTTCCTTTATCTGTCCCCAGATTCCCCGTGCCTGTCTTCCCCGCCCACTGCGTCTCGGTCCTGGGCCTGAACGCAGGAAGGCTGTCGGCGGAGGGCTGCTCCTCGCTCCCACAGTGCTCTATGCCCTGGACTGCTATAGACAGAAGTTTCCTTGTACATTTATTGGGTACTCAAGCACCGATCATTTATGTCCCCCTTTTAATAGTCCCAGTACTATGAGATTGGCGTGACTATTTTCACTTTCCAGAAAGAGAAAAATAAGACTGAAAGAGGTTAAGTGACTTTTCCAGGGTCACTCAGCCAGGAGGTATACAGTCAGGGATAGAACCCCGGTTTGGCGCCTCAGCTCAATGATTCCCACTCCAGCAATCATACCTAGTACAACTTCACCATTTCATTTCTTGCTTTTTTTTTTCTTCTTGTTCTTGTGGTTTCATTTAATCTCAGGTATTATTCTCCTCCCTCACACTGTTTTTTTGTATGTATTCCCTCTCTCTGCTCTCCTCCCTCCCCCCTTCTATTTTTTGCTATTTCATCTCCTCTTTGTTCCTTACCAGGACCTTTTGCCTGACAGCCTGCCCCCTGGAGAGAGCTTTGCTTCTCCTCTGGCTTCACTCTGTTAATTCCTTAAAGTCTGGGCCATGCCTTCCATCCTAGAGGGACACTGGCCCCCCCAGGGAAAAGGCAAACACCCACAGAAGACATGTGTGTCAGTCATGAATCTGAGATCCCTACAAACATTGTTTTATTTAATCTTAACAACAATCCTGATAGGTGCTGTATTATCCCTACATTGTAGGCAAAGAAACTGAGGCCCAGTCTCACTGCTCCAGAGTCTGAATTCTTTTTTTAAAAAAATTATTTATTTATTCTAATTAGGTATATAGGACAGCAGAATGCATTTTGATTCATTGTACACAAATGCAGCACAACTTTTCATTTCTCTGGTTGTACACCATGTAGCGTTGCGCACCATATGTGCAGTCATACGTGTACCTAAATGATGTCTCTCATTCCATCATCTTTCCTGCCCCCATGCTCCCTCCTCTCCTCTCTCTCCCCTTTTCCCAGTCAAAGTTGCTCCATTCTTCCCTGGAGCCCCAGAGTCTGAATTCTTAAACACTACTGGGCTATGGAGATTCCCTGCTCTCCTTTTAATCTCTTCCATGGATACTTCTGGATCTCTCTCAATCCTACTTACGTCCCTAGTTTTAATTTCAGGATTGTCAAGTTCTTATACATCAAAGTGCTTTACTATTGTCTTTTCGTTTTTCTTCCCTCCAGGCTTCAGATTGGTTTATTATCATTTTCTAAGTTAATAACATAAAAGGAAATGGAACAGAAAAAAATTAGTTTACAGAGTTTTGCCGCTACAACAGATCAAAATGATTTTGCCTTTTCGAGTCCTCTTCCACATTTTATTTTTGGTGCATGTCTCATTTCATATTATTGCCACAAAGGATAGATGCCATGTTGGATTCTTCTCTTGTCACATTTTACTACCAAACCCATTGCCTTCAACATTTCTCTGTGCTCTCTGCCCCTCCTACTGGCCTGCAAATGCCTCCTCTGCAAAACCACACAAACTCTCCATTTCTCATGTTCTCTTCTGCCTACCTGTTACCCCTGGGATGCACAGGGTCTTGTTTGGCCTGCTCTGCATCTTGCTCTGCACATCCGCCTCTCAAGTGTCATTCAGGAGAGGCTTCCTCCTTGTGGTCTGTCTCCATCCTTTCCCTCAGGGAAATGAACACTTGTGGTTTCTGTTATCATGACTTTAATTTCTACCAATGTGGTGTCTAGTTAATGAGGATTCATGGTTTTGGACCCTCCATCCAATAAGTATATTTCCTACCTGCAAGGGAAACCCTGCATGTTTTCTCTACATTTTGCCCACAGCAATTATTATCTGCTACAAGTTATCAGTAAACAGGAAACAAAGTAATGAGCCTATTCACTGATACTCAGGACCTCTCAGTGTACTAGATAGAGTCATGTGGGACAGCAAATGACACAGGGACTCACATCACAAAGGATATGGTCTGTGGTCCTTCAGAATTACCCTGGGACAGGAGTTACTCTCCTTTGCTACCAGCCTCAGGTGCATGAAAGGAAAGTTCTCTTTACCTGAGAAGACTGCAATGATCATTTTACAGGTGAGGAAACACAGGCAGACATATCAGTGAAAGAGGGCCTTAGGTCACAAGCTAGTCAGAAATACAACCAGGACTAGGAGCCACGACTTTCTGACTCTTAATCCAATACTTCCTCTATATTTAAAAGAAAAATCACATTCAAATATCGCAACAATTACTCAGTAATGTATAAAGCCTGATCATTTCTCTCTTGAGGGTATTTTTCAAGTAGGAATCCTCCCCAATGTTAAGACTATACTAAGGCCTTTGCTTTGAGTGACTGTGTGTGTATGTGTTGGAAATATAGACAAAGAGCAAACAGTTGCTTTTAGATTTCCATGTCATATTCTGAGTCTTTGAGATATTGGTCTCGTTATTTCATCAGCAGTTTCTTCTGCGAAGAACATTCTAAAGGGATGAAAATTTCTTAAGATGAACTGAGAAGGTCTAGCGTGGGCACCTTGGGCAGCCTGACTGAAGCCTATTTCAGGGAGTCTCCCTCCCAAATGGAAGGAAACTGTGACTCTGGTGTCTCCTGCCCCCCAGTGGATGCTAAGGGAGTTGCATGTGGAGAAACAAAAGCACAGGACATGGGAAAGTTTAGTAGCTATTTTCAAAGTTGAGCAAGGGATAGTGACATCAATTAATATAATTTTAAGAAATTATGAGGTCATGCAAGAGGCAACAAAACATCCACAAATGAGAGATCTGTCTTCTCAGGGATATGGGACCAGAAACAGAATTGCTGTTACTGTTTTAAGCTTATGCTATTATTGTTTTAAAATTATTTTATATTCATCCAGAAAGAGAAGATTCTCTTAAGTAAATAAAAGGGGTTTTATTCATATGTCATTATTTAATTTTACAATACAGTGTCCATTTAAAGGCAACTTTTATAAAAGTGACTGAAGATAGGGACTTTCGGTAAGAGCTCTACCCATAGGTAAAATAATCTTTCCTTAAAAGGTTCTAGAAATTTTTTGTATGTATCCTGAGAATATGTCATGAAGTATCTGAAGTTTTGCACAAATGGAAACACTCTTTAGTTTAAAGAAATGTTGGAAGGTCCCAGTTAAAATACAAACATTGGTTTCTTCCTTATTCCCTTGTTGGTAATAAGGTAAAATCCCAATTCTTATTTTACTACTACTAGTATACCATTCTGAATAAATTGATAAACTCATACGGAGAAAATTAGCTAGTTGCATGTAGGGGGTACAAAAGAAATGAGACTTAAGACCGGTAGATTTAGGGGCTGAGGGATAGAGGTTGTGCTTAGCATGCTCAAGGCCCTGGGTTCCATTCATAACACCAAACAAAAAAGGCTGGGAGATTTTGGTTAAAAGAAGGCCAGTGACAAAAAGGACTGTGGCTGAGAGTGCCCTGGAGTTTCCAGCAGAGGAATAAGAAAGAAATCAATAGTTAGGTCTAGAGTTGTCCACACTTGCTTCAGTCTGAGCAGTTTGTTTTTGACATTTTCATAAAATTTTAGTTGTAGAAAAGTTCTCTTGAAAAAAAATGAAAGCTATTAGCTCAGACTACTGAGCAGTGTTCTTCAAAGAGTAGTCAAGGTGGAATCCTGAGCAGCAGGAGGTAGGTGAGAACTGTGTTCATTTTAGGGAAGTAGAAGAAGGTTAGGTAGGGAAAGAAAGAAAAAAAATATCTGAGCCAGGCGTGGGGGCACATGCCTGTAATCCCAGCACTTTGGGAGGCCGAGACAAGAGAATCGTGAGTTCAAAGCTAGCCTCAGCAACGGCGAGGCACTAAGCAACTCAGTGAGACCCTGTCTCTACATAAAACACAAAATAGGACTCGGGGTGTAGCTCAGTGGTCAAGTTCCCCTGAGTTCAATCACCTGTACCAAAAAAATAAAAATAAAAATACCTGGAAGGGTACACCTAAGATAAAATGTCTCCTTCATAACTTAGGCTGGAGGTACAAGTCTCATTTATTCTCTCTGCTTTACCCAACTAATATTGAGTCTGACTACTTCATTTCTTTTATAATACATTATTTATTTATTTATTTTTATGTGGTGCTGAGGATCAAACCCGGTGCCTCACACATGCTAAGCAAGGGCAAGGGCTTTACCACTGAGCTACAAACCCAGCCCTGCTTCATTTCTTTGACAGAATTATTTATAGAGAAGTTAAATGAAAAAGAATCAAGAGTTGTGTTAGATGCTATAATACTCATAGCCTCTCTGAGCCTTGGTTCCCTCACCCCTTAATCAGCTGAATGGGGTCCTAGCTGAATAAGGAATCAGAGATTCAGTTGGTCCCAGGCAGGTCCAACTGAATATGATAGCCCTGAGATTGGCAGGGAATTAGAATTCTAGTTCGGGATATTGCAAGAAGGATGAAGTGCCCTTGGAGGGCTCAAATGGACCTATTAGTGCTCTCTCTTGCACTATAGGGCAAGTAGATGTTCAACCGTGTAGCAGTTTGCCAACACAAACTGCTCTCAACTGTGACCTTTGGACCAGTAGCATTAGCATCAATAGAAACTTGTTATAAATGCAATTTCATAGGCCTCACCCCAGATCTACTGCATCAGAAACTCTGGGGCTGAGGCCCAGCAATCTGTATTTTAACAAGCCCTTACGGGATTCTGATGCAAGCTAAGGTTTGTGAACTATTGGCTTACACTATGAAACAGAGGTAAGCTACCTGCCAAGAACTTCAAGAAATGCTTTGATTTTAAAGATAAAGCTGTAAAGCAAATGCATAGTATGCAATTTCATTTTCAAATTAATGATTCTCTTTCCTAATGAGCAAATAATTTTCATTCTCCATGTGAATCAGGTGTATTCAATTGCCTACAGCCATACCAAACCAAATGTGATTAATCCAGCCTGATCTCTAAAAATAAATGGAGTGGAGACTGCTTAGAATCTGAAAAATAAAAAGCACATCAGAATAAAGCAGACTGTGAGGATCTTCTTATATACTATAGATGATAAATGAAGGGCTTGGGATCTCCTCTGTGTCACATTGGGCTACTCAAAATCTCCTAACTTTATATGGTACCCCATAAATATGTATAATCTTTATGTTTTTGTGTATCAGTTTAAAAAACAAATTTAAAACATCTCCTTAGTTTTATCTCCCCAGATTGAGTGAAATTACATGTCTCAATGTTCTTTACGCAGATTACATACAACAACATATGAAAAAGCTCATGGATACTAGTAAGTATGATTGTTAGCCAAATACTTGGATTTTTGAATATAAAAATACAAAAGTATTCTCTATTAATTTTAGACATTCTCAATCTTTATGCTTTTGTTCTGGAATTGCATTTAAATTTTTTATCTAATTAGGCTTTCATATTCTCTTAAGAATTTCTTTTTGGTACATCACTTCTCTAAAAGGGCTGTTTGTTTGACACAGCAAGATTTTACTGTATTTCATTGTGAATTTGTGGCAACACTTCTCTTCTATAATGATTCAACATGTTTTATGTCTGTCCAAATATTCTAGATTAAAAACACATTGCAGTTTTCTAATAGGTATTGGGATACTTAAATGGGGCAGGCTAAGTTCCTTCTCAAATGAGCACATAGGATGCTTATATGAGAGTAAAATGATTAACCTCTAGGAGCGATTTGATCCTTGCCAAATCTTGCATAGAAAATTATGATTATATAGGAAATTGTCTTTCCTGTTTAGGATCATATTTGGTTTGAAAAATTACTACCAACTTTGTAAACATTAAAATAGAAGCAGTAAAGATGTGAAATTTCACACAAGGGATCTACAATGTTTGGGTAATTATAAGCATATGGCTTCTTTACATGAGATTTCTGTTAAAAGTGTATTTACTAGGGCCCTGGGAAACCAGAGGTTCTCAAATTCAGGGTTTATTTACATGTGCTGAGAATGTCACATTTATTATCAAGTTATCATAATCTATATGTTGCTTCAGAACTTTAGCATTCACTAAGTTGCTCACAGAGTCTGTTTATTGCTGTCTTATCTATTTGCTAATATACCAGGTTTTACTTGTGAAAGAAATTACAACAAGCAATTAACACTTAAAAGTGTCCAATGTTTTCCCTACAAATTTAATTTTTTCCATGTATTTTATGTTAATATAAACATAAATATATAAACATATATAGTGCAGAAGCCTGCCTTGACTAGTTCCAACAGAAATGATTGAAGTAACAATCTAAATCCATGTGCTTTTGAAAACAGTATTTTGATGCATCTTTTCCTAAAATCACTAAGAATAAATCAAATGTGTTGCCTATTCATTTATTGAACACTTGAAATTCTGAGAAATGGTTGAAATCTCATTTTGAAACAAATAAATATGGGACATAAGAGCTGGAAAAGTCAGTGTAAACCCCACTTTTCCTCAAAAAACCTTTCCATGACTTCACTTCTCAAGTGCTGAGATTATGAAACATCACAGTTACAAGCTCTAATAAATTGGTCTTTAAAACTAAGTACAAAGATGGGAACTAGGATGGAGGTTGCCAGGGGCTGGGAGGACGGGAGGAGGGAATTAGTGCTTAATAGGTACAAAGCTCCAATTAGGAGATGGATGTTGTGGTGGTTGCTCAACAACATGGATGTACTGAAGTCCACTGAACCGTCCACTTTAAAAATGGACAGTATAGCCAGGCGCGATGGTGCACACCTGTAATTCTAGCACTTTGGGAGGCTGAGACAGGAGAATTGTGAGTTCAAAGCCAGCCTCAGCAATGGCAAGGCACTAAGCAACTCAGTGAGACCCTGTCTCTAAATAAAACACAAAATAGGGCTGAGAATGTGGCTCAGTGGTTGAGTGCCCCAGAGTTCGGTACCAAAAAAAAAAAACAAATATGGTCACAGTGGTCAATTGTATGTTTATAGTGTATTTAACAACAATAAAAAGGTAGCAAAGTTTTTATAAAACAATTCAACAAATGTCAATTTGCAAAATAATATGCCTAAAGACAGTACTTCGTTTAGGTTGCCTAGTTGGCCGTTTTGACTTTAGGCTCAATACGCCCTGTTAACAACCATGTGTGTGGTTTTATATCTACACAAATGTCAAGGGGAAATATTTATTAGTCTCATAGGGGTTAAAATGCAACTCTTCTTTACCTTTCTAACCATGTCATGTGAAATCTCCTCAATTCTTCATCTTATTTTTTTTTTCTCTTAGATAAGACCATCAGTAAAATCAGAATTTGCTACATTAATTTCATTTTATTGGAGAATTAATATGCAAAGGAAATATCTAATGCTATATTAAAAGTTGATTCTCTAATTTGATTCTATAAATTTCTGGTGTGCCTGTTTCAGTGTTTAACAATCCTCCAAGGAGGAAAAATTCTGAAACATTAAAAATTTATTTTTCCTCTTTGCTTTCTCTTTCTAGAATTACCATTTTCTATGTCTCTTTCTCCCAGCTGTCAATTAATGCATAATATCCACTTACGAGTAAATTAACCTCAGGCTTCAGGTCCCAGAAGGATATGTATTTTAATAAAACATTCTTGAGTAGCAAAAAATCTTCAGGTAAAAAAAAAAATCATGATTCTTGAATGGTGGCAACCCAGATACAGTAATGGCTGCCTGTGTCCATGTGGCTACCGTATTTTCTTGAGTTCCTGCTACTTTTCCCATGTATGCATTACAGTCATAGCTGGCTAGGGCCGGTTATGGTAAGAAACTTACTCAAGCTCTAAAAAATTAGTCTTTAAAACTAAGTACAAAGATTGCAAGTAGGTTAGTGGTTGCCAGGGACTGAGTGGATGGGAGGAGGGAATTGGTGTTTAATGTGTACAAAGCTCCCATTTGGGAAGATGCAAAAGCTCTGAAGATGAGCAATCTAGATCCCAGGTTCCCTGATCATGCACGAGTCCAGGGATCTTTCTAGAATACCAGCACATAGATATTTACATGTTTTATGTTGGTTTAGGTGCACTCCACCGGGTCAGGCACACATGATATTGTTATCAATCTTGTCATCTATATCAATATCTGTTTTGAAATGAATTGACCTTCATTTCTTTTGTCCTCCTGCATGGCAAAAACAGGCGTTATGATCCCTATGGAGTAGGTTGCTTACTGGAAAATCATTGTGACCTCCCTACCCATTTTTTCTTTTCCCTGCTGAATAAACCTGGCTGTTTTAAGCATTTCAACAGGACCCTGTTTGCCAAAGTGCTGCTCTTCTATCAAGACAGGGATGAGACCTGGTCAGGAGAGATGTCAGATGCAGCCATGTGATCCTTTAGTCTAGTCCTCAGGAATTTTTCAGTTCTGGTCCCTGACACTTCTCCCTGGAGAACAGTCACCGAGATGGAATGCAGTGCTTTTCTAATCATTCAGGAACACCAACATCTTAATATTAAAGATGAATTGACGTTGCACAAACAGTGGTTAATCCACCCACCAACAATTTAACGAGAGTGACCAGGGCAAGAAGATGTCAGAGCCTGCTAGCCAAGCAGTGGTGACGCTGGAGTCTGCCTCCTGTTCTCTGCAGCCCTGGGCCACCTGACTCCCCCATCCCAGTCCCTCCATCATCTGATCTCTCTGCTCCACTCAGCCTAGCTCATTGTTCAGCCTCCTGATCTTTCCTTTTTTCCTCTTTTCACTCCCGCTCCACCTTTTCCTTCCCACCTTCTCTTTTTCCCCTCCTCAGTTCATCTCTTTCTATGCCTTCTCCTTGAACTCACTAGCATTTGAGACAGAAGCACATTTTAAAACTTCACATTCATATTGGTCCTAATTGAAACACCAAGTGAATTGAACTTTATATTTTCATCTAAAAACAAAACAAACAAACAAAAAACAGAACCCACTTAAAATCAATCTACTTTTCCTTTTATTTCAATGTGGCCTTTGGTAGATTTATTTTCCCACAGTGGCCTTGAATGCGGATGGGGAAAACCAATCTCTCTCATAAGGACTTTATTTGGTAATTTTAAAAATATGACATCAAATAATTACTGATTCCTTCCCTGGATTGGTGCATTGTTATGGTGGGTGGTGCTGATGCTACGATTCCCTTGCTATGCTTTCTGAAGGTTCATGTGGCTGTCATGGATTCTGTTTGACCCTCTCTTAGAAGTTAATGTATATTTTGGTGATATCAGACAGTACCTAACTTGCCAAGAATATCATTTTAGGAGTAGAATACAATAATATCTGAAACTATAACTTTAATGCTCCAAGTCCCTTCAGTAGGGGTTTTGGCTTCTCCCGGCACTCAAAGTTTGCATAGCCCTGTCCTCACTTCACCTCCTACTGCTCCTGAGCAGAGACCTGGCATCTGAACCACACTGTACTGTAGATCACACCACCTATTTCCTGAAAATACCTGTACCTCATCTAGAAGATTGCTGGCCTGCCTACCTTCTCTCTTCTCTCTGCTCGGAACCATAACAGACACAGCAGCTGATGTGTTTCTCAGTGGGATACATGAGGATCTGAGGGACAAAGGAGAAAAACCTCCTTGTGTGGTTTTTTTCAGCTTTCCTCTGGTACATATTCTCCAAGCACCTTCACACTGCACATACCTCTTCCTAGAGTAAGAAAGAATGGTTGGAGTTTGTTCTGTGGAAGTGCTATTTCTGTAGGGCCATAGTAGAGCTACATATCCAACCCTTTTTATTTTTTGTGACAGGGTTTTGCTAAGTTGCCCAGGCTGACCTTGAACTTTCAGACCTCCTGCTTCAGCCTCCCGAGGTGCTGGGATTACAGGTGTGCACCACCACACCCAGCTGATGCTCTCTTCCAATCACCATGCAGGCATCAAGATTAAAACAAAATTGAGTTTCAATACTGTGGCCCAATACCAGATGCCTTAGATTATGGTATTTTACACAGTGTGGGTTATAGAGTGGGTTAATGACATTAGAGTAATAAGGAGTGATCTGCAGCTTTCAAAGTGAAAGAAGGAAAGGAAGGGAAGGAATAGGAGAGGTAATGGAGTGAAGGAAAGGAAGGGAAAAGGAAAGAAAACATTAGAATGCTTTGTGCACCGTAGAGGTATGCTCTTGAAAAACTTTGGTCTCTGTGTGTATGTGTGGTTGTGGGATGCTCTGTGAAATTCTTGTAACAGAGGTGGTTAAATTTCTTTTAAAAGCAGTTTTTTTAGGATGATTCTTGCACACTTTATTTATTTATTTGTTTATTTATTTACTTATTTATTCAGTTAGTTAGTTATTCATTTTTGGTACTGGGGATTAAACCCAGGGGTGCTTAATCACATCCCCAACCACACTTTTTAGCTTGGCATATATAGCTAGAAAATAGGAAATCAGGGAGGAACAACCTCCCGGATTCTTTTGGAATAAATGTTTACATCAGCAAAGGCCTTTTCTATCTATTCATTCTCTGCTCAGATACTCACATATCTGAACCACTTCAGTGGTTCTAGGCAAAAGAACCAGGAGAAAGGAGGAGAAAAGAAGTCATGGGGGTGACAATAAGGGGCTGCTCATTGCTACCACCCTCTGGAAAACCATCCCACCCACCAGCCAGGACCTCAGCCCTTACTATAGCTTTCAAATTTCTCCAGGAAGGGTTTCAGCAACCACATGATTGATGGCTGAAAAAATATTAGCGGCATCAGCCTAAATGAAAGAGGGATTAAAGGCTAGAGTCAGTATCTCCACGGACAGAACTCACCCAAGGAAGCCCGTTAAACAAGCTGATGTTTCCTTAAAAGTTGTCTGCAAAATGTGCAAACTGACAAAATGTTTACAGAATCCCTTGTACTCCACCAGATGGGTTTACCTTTAGCAAATCACCCTGATGACTATAATTACTACAGTGCTGTGGTTATCTTTCCTACATGGCTGGAGATGAAAGAAAACCAATAACTGAGGCCAATTAATTCAAGCTGCCATTCTCCCCCACAAAGAACTGGAAGGGATCTTCATGGCAACTGTTCAATGTGATTTTTTTTCATTTGAGACTCTGTTAGAATTCAAATACATAGATAGCAAACTTAACCTGGTTATTTCCTTATCCTCTTCCATCACATCACTGTTTTGGAGATTTATTGATCTAGAAAAACTCAGTCCAGACCAGTTAGAC
>PVHX01015379.1:0-46958 GCA_004024805.1 Geosciurus inauris
CATCTTGATTCTTTTTGATATGTTTTACTTTTATTACCTTTTTGCATGCTATGACATGCTCCCTCAAATATATTAATTAGAAATAAGAACCTAATAAAATCTCCAGTACAGGCAATGTTTGTAGTGATGGTTAGGAGTTTAACTAACCCTGGGTTCAAATAGCAGCTTGACTATTTACTAGCTATGTGATCTTAAGTATGGCACTTAACTTCAGTTTCTTTATCGATGCAATAGGGTAATGACAATGTCTACACAAGGATTTGTTACTAGGATTAAAGGAGAGAATTTATATAAAATATGTAGCCCAAAACCCAGGACACACAGCATACATTATTTTATTCTTTTCTTGTTTTAGCTCTACATCTTCTGTCCCCACATAATCCATTAATCAATGCTTTACTTTCTCAACCTTGTCATTATTGACATTTTGGGTTAGATACTTCTTTGTTGTATGGCATATCCTGTGCAGTGTGGGATATTTTGCAGTATCCCTGATTTCAATCTACCAGGTGCTAGTACTGCTTCCTCAATTGTGAAAATCAAAATACCAGACATTACCAAAATTACTAAGAGGGAAAAATCATTTGTGTTTGGGAACCACTGCTCTAGATGTCTCCTGACACCTACTGTTGATGGGGACCATGTGCTCTCCACTAATTCTCTCTTAGATGATACTTCCTCAGATTAGTTTCTGTGTTGTTGGATTCATTCATTCTTTAAATCCAAACTTAATGGCCCACTTAGAATTCTATCCATCACTAATTATGCATCAAACATTTATTGGGCACTAACATTTGCCCTGAAAAAGCACCATCCAGGAAGGGAGTTTGGCCATCTGTGATAACTACCATGACATGGTCCAGTGACTACTCACAGCTGGTGATATAAAAACTCCCCAGTTCTGTACTCTATTTTCAGAATGAAAACACAGGACACATGCTTTGACAGATTTTTTTTGTTTGGTCAATACTTTATGTGAAATATTACAAACACATACAAATAAAATTGTAAGTTGGTACAAGTTTACTGAATTATCCTTGTGAGAAGGATAAAATTATATGAACTTAGAAAGTGCTTAGAAGACCATCAGAGGAAGGAGTGATTAATTTTTCTAGTTATAGACAGATAACCTGATTCATACTGAGGCAGTGATAATTGATAAGAGGTTAAAGTGAGGTCCTTTCCTAATGCCATTTACATTTTAATGTAGGGCTATAATATGCTAAGTAAGTGTAACTCTTATGGGGATGATGTGTGTAGAAATGAAACCTGAACGTTTACTGTAAACCAAAAGGAAAAGCTATGGGGACACAAGGAATGTTCCCTTTAGTAAACAAAAAGAACCAAACACGGGCTGGGATGTGGCTCAGTGGTAGAGCGCTTGCCTAGCATGCGTGAGACACTGGGTTCGATTCTCAGCACCACATATAAATAAATGAATAAAATAAAGGTCCACTGACAACTAAAAAATATTTAAAAAAAAAAAAAAAAAGAACCAAACACATATTTAGCAAACAATGTAGTTCTGGGTCCCTAGTGATTTGGTGGATGTTAGCCATAGCCAGTCAGCAAGCCCCCAAGCACAAGGAGCTTAGAATGGAGCCAAATAAGATTTAGAGGTAGATACCTAAGCCTGGTGATGATGATAGGAAGCAATACAACTCAATGATAGATGGGGAAAGTCTTGGCAGTATTCCTTTTAATTTTTATTAAAAAATAAATCAAGGAAGTATGACTTTGGCAAAACTTCCCTCCCTCTGTTTTTCTCCTTGCATAGCTGGCTCCTCACCCTCACAGAAACAAAATCACCCTTAAGTATATAGTCATCCGGAGGTATATCAAAACGTTGGCAAGTTCATTGCTTTTCTAAAGCTCTGTGCTGCTAATCACCAAGGATGCCAGATTATAAAATTACCTTCTGACAACTACTGTACTTTATAAATGGTCCATTTTCCAATGCAAGTTATCTCCAAATACAGTGCCTACGAGGGTGGATATGTAATTTGTTTTAATGGTGAGATTGTGGTGGGTTTTGAAGATGGAAAAGAAAATGAGAGGGAAGATAAACAGCTCTTTGAGGAAGGGTTGACATTGATGTTCTTAAATCAGGAGATACCCTAAAGTTGCAGAAGACCTCAACATCTATATGATTCTATTTGCCTTCGAGTCTATTTGGAGCTGTATAATCCAATTCAGGGACCAGGTGAGAAGACACTAATACAAACCAGAAATCCATTTTCGTTGTGTTTTCCAAAGCTCAACTTTGTATAGTCCCACAAAAAGTACAAGGCTACTTCCCCTGTGTGTATAATAGGGTCATTTTAAGGACACGTTTGTTGGACTTGGCTCTCTTGGCATCTGTTCAGGACCGCTAACAAAAGTCAGTTGTCTCTTACCTCTGATCACCACCCCACCCCCAACAAATCACTAGCAAATTCCACTTGCTGAGTGTCCTCTATTAGCATAATAGTGCATTTTAATTTGGAGAAGAAGCATGTGTTTCCTATAAGAAAGTTGTTTTAGGTCTTTAAATGTCTCTGTCAAACACTTTCTTTTTGTTTGGAGAAATAATTACAGATCAGTACTATTGAAACCAAAACATCAGAGAGATTGCCTGTCCCAGTGTTTCTAATTTGGTGGACGTCTGCTCAGTGAATGACTGCAGTTTAGCTTGGTCATGCCAAGAAAAACATATCCAGTTTGACCATCACAAATGCTGACTTGGTTATAAGGGATGACAGTCCTTGTACTTGGGTTGTTTTTCTCACATCCCAGGGAAAGAGCTCTCCTTCTACAAGGGCATATCTGTTTCTGCAGCTCCAATAATGGCAGACACCAGGTGGAACTGTAATGGTTTTCTTTGGATGCCATTTTACCCCTTTTTACAAAAGGCACCAGTGTTGGTCCATAGATACACCAGATTACCATAAGGGTAGGGACACCTTGGCTGATGCCTCTACCCCATAAATGTTGCACCTTGGATTTTTCCAGTTCCAGATCTGGATGTGTTTTGGCCACAACATGATGGCTACTAAGGTAAAACCATCATATATTACACACACGAACTAGGAAACATACATACCAAAATGCAACCATCTAAGTATGAGAGTATAGGTAATTTTTATGTAATTATTTGAATTTGCTAAATTTTTAATCTGGGGAATATATTAATTTTGTAGGGAAAAAAACACATCTTTAGATAAAGGTCATTCAATCTAAGAAAGGAAAGAAAATACAAAAATATAATCCAATGTATAATTCAATACAATTCAAAATATATTTATATATATATAAATATAATTCAAATTCCAGGGAATATGTAAGTGCCCAACACAACCCTGGGGGGCAAAGAAGAGGAGAGAGCAAGTACCAAGAAGTCTAGCATTGATGGACTTGAGCCAGCATGGACGCCAACAGATCAACAGTACTCAAGCCATGCTTACCCTCTGCTAAGAGCTGCTCCCTTAGAACTTTTCATACATTACCTTACAATAGTCCATAATAGAAGGAATGGATTTCTCCACTTTTCTAAAGATGAGAGCTTTGGGGTACAGAGGAAAAACCTAATCTAGATCCCTTGGAAGGTAAATTGCACAGCCAGTATTTAGGACGGATACACCAAACATTGCTTCCCCTCTTACCTTATTCTTTAGATGGAGAAGCAGAGGAGGGGCAAGATTCAGAGAGGTTATTTTTCTTGGTTCTCAATTAGTGTGGGGTAAAATGGTGGCCAGGGAGTGGGAAGGGAGTGATAAAAATAGAACAACTCAAGCAAATAGCATTTCCTTCACCTAATAGCCTTTGTGCCTGATATTAAGTTAGGGGTCAGGAAAAATGGAAAAGTGCTTTCTCTGTGTAATTATGCAGAGGCTCTTTGTCCTCTTTTAGAATAAAATGTAATGTGACCCTTGGGGTTTAATGTTTAAAAGTGCACAAACTTTTTGCAACATTTCTTTGGGTGATGTGTGTGTGTGTGTGTGTGTGTGTGTGTGTGTGTGTGTGTTAATTGTCTGCACTTGAATACCTGACTGGAAATGTTCTGCTCCCAAATGGCATCGAGTTCATATTCCAAAGTTCCATAAGAGTGTTCCAGACCTGTTTATTAGATACCTCGCTAGAGCTACAAACTGAAGGATTTTTAAGAGGTATAATGAGTTTACGCAGGTGGTAAATCTAAATCCATCAAAACTACGTTCTCTACCTCTCTGATGAAATGGATAAAGAGAGTGTGAGAGGTATATAAAATGCGTTTGATTTTATGCATTACTCAACTGTAGAAGTACATTAAAATTCTGAGCATTCATCTAAATGGATGAGATAATATCATTTGGCATATATTAGACCAGTTCAGATATTAGAGATTAATTTGTGTTTAAGAATTAGCTTTCAGCCTCATTACATTTTCAAAGAAGCCCTTATATGTGTGTCTATCAAAAGGTAGACCAGAATGACACTTTTTGTATCTTTTGTTTACTGAATTGCAGTGTCAGGATAATAAATGCTGTGGCTAGAGTATGTGTGTGTTTCATTTCTCTTAGGGAATTCTGTACTTCAAGGGCTTCCCTCTTCAACATTGCAGATAAAACACTACATCACACTCTTTAGTGAAAGAGACACTTTCTCCTTCAAGATGCCTGTTCAGCTGTTCCACAGCTGAAGAGCTGGGAAGACTTAAATTACATTCTTTTTCCTGCCATTAAAAGGGAATGGGGGGAGGGGGAATAAGAAACTTGCATCTGGTTCGATTTCTTTGCCAAATTCTTCATTTAATTGTTTTGTAATTTGAAGAAAACCACAGATGACAAGATGAAATTGCTAGGAATATAAATACCGAATTTAATTGTTCATGTCAGGATTTCAATTCCCAAACCCTGGTAATCTGAGTCACAGTTTTTTGACCAACAAGAAGAGAATTGGAGGCTGCTGCTAAGATTGTTGAACCTCATGATCTGCATCCCCCCATACATTACCACTGAGTTCACAAAAGTCCATTCAATTAGAAAGAGAGGAAGAAGGAAATTGATTTCTATTATCCCTATGGATTTGATCCCAACAGCTGGGATTCTAGATAGGTTTTCTCAACAGAAACCATGAATGATGTCAAGACTCAGATCCAAATAAAGCAGAACCTGAGTGCTAAACATAAACATGTAATTTATGGGATTCTACAAGTCCAGAGCATCCTTGACAGCAATGATATTCCCCTAAAAATGTGCCTTTTGTTTGATGAGCAGAATAAGCTTCCGCAGAACAAGAGGTAACTTGGTGTAGTTGGTATCACCGTAACTTAGGAAATATGTGTTACTCTCAGACACCAAGCTGAGTTTGCTTCTCTCATTCCTCTACTTGGAACAGTGTTACATGGACAATCATGTTCAATTAGTAATTGTGGAATAAATTTAATGAGCAAATGCACAATAGGAAGAGCCCTCAAATTTTTATAAAGTAGTTGAATAGAACAACTCCTTGATTATCTACTCTGTGTTCATTTCAAGTTTATGAAGTCTCCAAATTCTAGCTTCCTGGGTCCTTTGGGGATTTCAACCAATGGAATGCCCCTCTAGTATCCTTCACCTTGACCTGAATATTTTCCTTTTGGTTTCTTTACACTAAAATTACTGCAGCTATATCCTAGTTCCTTCTACCTCAGGGTTGTGCAGGATTAAGTTAACAAAACTGTTGGTGCTGATATGACATTGACTTAGAATTGCTCAATTTGCCATCCAATGCAGACACTTTCCCTTTATGAACATTAACATAGTTGATTGACAGCTAGAAATCTTTGGGCCTATCATGGAGTCAAAGGGAGCTACAGAGTCAAAGGAAAGGAAGCATTTCTTTGAGTCTATAGGCCACAGTTTGCTTTTTATTTGAGCCTAAACTTGAAAGGGGGGATCAGTGCCCTGTCTGATTTGAAGGTACTATTTTGTAACATTGTAGGAGTGATTGGCTATACTACATAGTAAGACATTTAAATGATTTTATATATTCTTAGTCTTTATATTCATAAAATCATAAAGCAAAACTAAAAGGTCACCAAAGGGGGAAAAATTAGAATTGTCAGTCATGTGTATCATTAGGAAAAAATACTGCTGGCAATGAATTGTATGGTTTGGGCTGTAACAATCAAACAAATGAAAAGAAAAGTTTTGTGTATTATTGAGTTGCATCAGGGTACTTTCCAAAGATTTTTCATTTTTTTTTTTATTTTTTTATTTTTTGGTACTAGGGATTGAATTCAGGGGCACTCAACCACTGAGCCACATCCCCAGCCCCATTTTGTGTTTTATTTAGAGACAGGGTCTCACTGAGTTGCTTAGCACCTCCTTGTTGCTGAGGCTGGCTTTGAACTCGAGATCCTCCTGTCTCAGCCTCCCAAAGTGCTGGGATTACAGGCATGCACCACTGCACCCAGCTCAAATATTTTTTATTTTATCATGTAGATTTTGTATGATCCTATTAGTACAATAGATGAGGTAAATCAAAGATTGCAGGCTTTGGTTCTCACTACCTCTCAATACACCATTAGATTAAGAACCATTACTATTAGATGTTACTAACACCTCTGTTTTCATTTAGATGTGAGGTGTCCCCCAAAAGCTTACATGTGAGAAAATACAAGAAAGTTCAGAGAAGAAATGATTGGTCTATGAGAGTCTTAACCCAATCAGTGAAGCAATCCCCCTGATTGGTAACTTGGGGAAGTGGGCATTGGAGGGTGTGCCTTTAGGATATATATTTTGTATCTAGTGAGTGGAGTCTCTCTCTGCTTCTGATCATCATGTGAGCTGCTTCCCTCTGCCACACCCTTATGCCATAACATTCTGCCTCACCTCGAGCCCAAGAAATGACACCAGCATTCTATGCATTGAGACCTCTGAAATCATGACCCCCCAGATAAACTTTTCCTCCTCTACAATTGTTCTGGTTGGGTCTTTTTGTCACAGCAGTGAGAAAGCTGACTAAAGCAACCTCTTTCATGCAGGCTTCTGTAGACTAGTCCCATTCACCACCCCTTTCCTGAGAATTCCTTAGAGACAGCTAGCTGGTGTATCTTTAGTGATACATTTTTCTGATAGGGTAGTAGTCATCTTCTCTCCCACTACAGAGACATTGCACTCATAGTACTCTGTGAACTACCTACTATCTTCCTCTTACATAGTAGCAGCCATTTCTGAAACTGGTGACTCTGCCCTCACCAGTCATAGCAGATTGTGCCAAGGCTGGACATGACACAGAATCAAGCAGATATTCCTTTCTAGAGCTCTGTAACAAGGACCAAGAGAGAATAGAGCCAGGCTACTTGACTACATGAGGCTACATGTTGGATGTCAACATATAGACCCCAATTGTGGTTACCAAAATGTGGGTCATGTGCTCCAGAGATGCAGAGAAAATGAAGAATCAGGACAGAGTCGAGAGAAAGAAGAAAATAGAGAGTTCCTTCAACTTCCTCATTTTAACTGCTCCTTGAGAACCTGTTAATTTCTGCCTTTAATAACATACCTCTGTGGTCTCACGATAAATTCATCCTTTAAATTTTCTTTGTTTCTCCCTATGTTAGCCAGGAATTAGTTTCTGTTACTTGCTACCATGATACTGTAATGAATTGAGGTGGTTTTCCCTTGGGAGGCTGGAAAACATTGACCTGATCTTCCCCAATCGAGACAGCCTCTTTCAGGACCAGAAAGCAGGAGGGAGGTGTCAAGCCTCTGGTTCCTTTCGGATGCTCCCATAGCCAGTTGGGGGATTTGCCTCCAGCCTGTGCTACCATCTGTCATGTGAGAGAGATGAGGTAAGAGTTAAGACTAAAGGATTTCTCCCTACGTTCTAATCTCTTGGGAAACTATTGCAGCCCTTCAGAGCTGCCCAACTTTCTTGGGGGAGGATCCAAGCACTATGCCCTACTTGAGGTTCTCACGCTTCTCAATAACAAGTTTATATATGAGCATATTATATATAATTCTTAACTAGAATACTGGTTGGTGGGAATCTTTCAGCAGGCATCTTCTGATGACTTCAGTGCCAGCTGCCAATTATCAGAGCTTTGTTTTGAATAGATTTAGTTTCACTATTTGTAGAAGTCAATTTTATTATATTTTATATTTTAGAGTTTGACTTTTGGTTTTCTTCAGTCTGGCATTGGGAGAAATTGTACCTGGGGCTTTAAAAGGACAGTCTTACAACCCATTCATGCACTCTGACCTTTGACTGCTATTTTCACTGTGATAGCGACATTTTCTTCAGCATCTTGGTGGATTGGAAATCATGGGTCTTGCATTTTATTAACTCATTTTAAAGTTCTATGATCTTTTTTTTTCCTTACTGAGCAAACATGATATTCCAGATTAGTGGCTCTCAAAATGCAGAGTACATTGGAATTATCTAGAGTACTTGTTAAGATGTAAGTTGAGTTGCTGATTCAGTGTTTCTGGAATGGGGCCTGATTATCTGTGTCTCTGGTGTGTTTCAATATGTTACTATTGGTGCTGGTCAGGGGGTCACACTTTAAGAATCACTTTTTAGGGCATCCAAGGAGAAGTTGCTCTTGACTGTCTCCAAGCATTCCTCAAATGGCCAACTTCTGATCTTTTCCAACCACTAACAGTATCACCATAGAAAACTCAACCAGGTGAAAATTTATTGGGAATCCTCGGAAAGTACCATATGCCACTCAAGGACATGAGCAGTCATTGTTTTCATTTGTTGTTGTTGTTGTTGTTAATACTTCCTACTACAGCATTTGATATACTTAAAAATCAATGCTCACGAAAAACAGAATAAGGTAATTATCAAAAATCAGGAACTTATATTTGGTGAAGTTTAAGGACTTATTTGCTTAAACCAAGATTTCTTGTGCTTGGTGTAGACATTTCTTATTTTGATTAGAGTCAATTCAAGGTTACTGTAACATTTCTAGCAATTTCCTTCATGCACAATCCAATGTGTTCTTGAATAGGAGCAAAAAGGTGGAGCTTCTTCTAGATTATGAGGAATTTCACTAACCCTCATTTTACTGTATTTCTGACCTTTATTTATCCATTGTTGAATTGTGCCTATTTAAATGTTTGTTTTTCCTAGTACTCTTTTATTTGGGGAAATAGGAGGCTTGAGGTGGGGTCAGCATACAGCTAACCTTTGGGAACATGCTATAACTGTGAATATCATGAGTATAATGGCAGGAAAAAGAGCTAAAATCCACTGCCTCATAAGACTAGCTGCCACCTCTTTCCTCTGGAATTTCATGAACAATTACTAGGATTTCATGAACCATAACTTGTCTCTGGGTGATCAACATGTCTCATCAGGGACATGGCATGGTTGGTGGGTACTATGAGAATACAAAGGAAAGTTTTAAGATTATCAATAATAACAAAACAAAAACAAGAACATAGGAGTAGCTGCTATAGTCTAGATCCACTGAGTTCATGCATGTAGGCTTAGGAGACTAAGGATCAGGCTAGGAGAGATGAAGAGTCAGGACTGTATGAGGTTGGCATGCTCCACAGTCTGACTGATGCTGAAGAGCCATATGAGTTGATTCTAGGTCCACAGCTCAGTTCTCAAGGGAGCAAGAAAAGGTTCAACAAGGCCTCATTCATTCATTCATTTGTTCATTCAACAAAGAGGGATTGGGTCTGTTAGATATTAGGTACCTAGGGATCATGATAAATAAGCCAGACATGGTTGCACCTACCTAGAACTTACATAGTAGAAGGGGAGACAGGTCAGGAAGGATGAATCATCCACATAAGATTTCATTCCATTTCTGTTGTTTCTAGTGAGAAGTAGAGAAATTCGGATAGTCAGAAAAGATTTTCAGCTGGAAGAAAAGCTGTTTAAACTGAGGCTTAAAAGAATAAAAATAAATGTATTAGGCCTAAATATTAGGAAAGGCTAAAGATAAGGGGAAAGTGATTGGAGAGTGTTCTATGTACAGGTAAACAGGAGATATGAAGCACCTGAATTGGAAAGAAACAGTGTATTGGTCCCATCTGCTGTGGTTGGATGCAGAGGCTGAAATCCAGTCAGGGATCATTACGCAAGGCACACTCTGCCTACCCCGGGGACTGCATATCATGGCAAATTATCTTGCTGTATTTGGACTCTCCATTGTATTTCATATCAACTGGCTATTACCACTTTCTTGCAACACTTTCTTCTCCAGGCTTCCATACCCCACACCCCTAGACTTCCCTTTACACCTACACTAGACCTGCCTTCTCAGCTGGGCTGCCATGTGATTTTGCATCCCAAGACCTGGTGTACTGTTCTCTTTTCAATTCACAACTCCTTGGAGGATGTTTGCTGAACCCAAGGCTATAAATCTCATCTCTACTTTTGAAAGTAGTATGCATCTCTTCATATATATCATGAATTAAACAAAAATAAATTCCCCCATACTCCACCTGTACCTCTTCTATCTTCCCTATCTTTGGACATGCACTTAACTCATGCAGTTGCCTGGGTTAAAAACCTGAGTCACCTTGATTCTTCTTTTTCTGACAACACAGCTGCTCCATCAGCAAGTCTCATGAACTACAGATATTCCAAGATTTTACCATTTATCACTCTCTCCACACCTCCCATTTCAGTCGATGCTATCATTACCTTGCACTTGAAGGGAGCACTTCCCTGATCTCCTTACTTCTACTATGTCCTCTATAGTCTATCCCCTAAAGAAGTTGAAATATTCTCTCTAATGGATTTTTTGCAGCCAAAATGGCCATGGTCTACATGAATGTATTCGGTTTATTCTTTCTTTTAAAATATATTTTTAGTTGTTGATGGACCTTTTTTTTTTTTTCATTTATTTATATGCGGTGCTGAGAATCAAACCCAGTGCCTCATGCATGCTAGGCAAGTGTCCTACCACCAAGCCACAACCCCAGCCCCTGTATTTGGTTCATTCTTGCACTACCTGTCCACAGCTCCAAACTCCTCCCCCTCTTCCCGCATTAATCTGATAAGTTTCTGTTTATTAAACTCATCATGTTTACTCCCCTCTCCAATCTCTAACTTTTGTTATGTTCAGTTTCAAACATTTCTTGGGCTGTTTCCATCAACATTTATCCAATGGAAAAATACCAACCAATCTGCAGTACAAAATGGCAATAATAGAGTCACGGCACACAGTAGATGTTTAACAAACCACAATAGGTATGACAGTGAAATTGATGTGGCTGTTATGAACTAAAGCTGTGAGACTGTGCCTAACAGAATCATTTCTTCCTTCTGCACTTGTATCTGGATTTTTATTTGCCATTTCATGATCTTCCTTGCTTTCAAAACTGTATTCCAGACAATCTTTCCCAGTCCCTCATCATTCTGCTGTGGTCTGTCTCTACATTCTCATCACCTACAGAGGTATACAATTGATTCACGGGTTCATTCAGTTTGAGTGTTTAGGCCACGTTTTAGGTTTCAGTGACAAATAGCAAACAATATACAGTTTTCCTGTTGGGTCAGTTATTAAAGTTCTTATCTAAATAAGGTCCATTGAAAGCACAGAAGTCAAGCCACAGCATGGACATGTAGCAAACACTAAACATATATTTCATAAATTAGAAGGCTGCCTGGTATACTGGAAATTGTAAGGGATATTTAGTACCAGACATATTGGGGTTCAAATCATAGCACCACTCCTGACTCCCTGTGGGACTCAAAACACATCTCTGCTTGGCAGCTCTCCCCAAGCACCGCTCCCCGCCCCGCACCATCTCTCTTCTGCTCCATGACCTGGCTCTGAGAAGGCTTCCCTGACACATCCATTTCATTTAGTCCACCTTTTCTGAATTTCTAGCACTGGGGTTACCTCTGCTATACATTTCTCACATCTGGGATTACATGTCCATTTCCACACCCCATTTTAAAAGTCTCTGAGGAAAAGAAGACTGATATTTGTGTTTCTATCTCCAATCTCTGATGTGGCACACACAGTGAACAGTGAATGTCTAAACTGGTCCTGGTGAAATTTGGCCACTGTCCTTTTTAACTGCCCTATTCAGTCTGCGTGCTTCGAAGAACTGCTCAGACAGTGAGTGTCTGACCTTCCAAACTAAAGTATCAGCTCCCCTAGGACAGGGCTCCTGGCTTCTCCTCATTTATCCCTCCTGATGACCTGTGCTCTGCTCTGGTCTGTGTAAATGTTCCCTATCCATATTGTTGACTAAGTGTTGAGCAAGTAACTCTCCAAATGTTAAATCCTTTAAGGAGGTCAGTGAAATCCCTATTTTGCCATTTTCCTTGTTCTCTCGGGACAAAAGAATCCCCCTAGAATTTCTTCTATGCTGTTCTCTCGCCATCAGCCCCAAATGACCTCCTTGAAGACACAGCCTCTGTAGGTAAAAGGTATTTGTTCATCTTTATGAATGTCAGTCTCCTGACATTCATGGTAAATAGAAAAGTTCTCAGTCTCTTGACATTCATAGCAAATAGACAAATCCTTCCGTAAATGACAATGGTCCCCAGCATCACATTAAAAGCTCTTGGGGATAAACACTCAAGGGTAGGCATGGCTCAGGCGCAAGTTTCAAAGGCTTTGTAATGTGCTTACCTACAAAAAAAAAAAGTATTCCGTCACCTGTAACAGCCTCAACAGCAGCATTTTTAGAGCCCTCATCTATATTTAAACTTGCTCTTGCTTAGTCAGGAACAGCAATGTTGCTAGCTAGCGTTTCCAAACAGCAAGATAGACAGGGCACCTTCCAGGGTAACAAGCACAACTCATGGGGGCTGTTTCTTTTTATTCACTACCATACAGGTTTGCCAGGTGACCCTGACCTCATGCACCACTGGAGTTTCCATATCAGTGACTTTCCAATCCTGCCCAAATTCTAAGGTCCTCAGCCTCCCAGTAAGTGACTTCAGCATGAACCTATCCATTTTTCATTATTGAATTAACAAATACTTAATGGATACTTACTGTGACTTGAGCACCTGTTGCTGCCCCAGAAGTGGATTGGTGTAATGGCTAAGATCACAGACTGTGAAACCAAATGACCCAAGTTCAAAATCTGAGAGTTCCACTTAGGAGTTACAGAGTTTTGCTGTAGATTCTCACCTCTTAGTGTCTCAGTTTCTCCCATTAGTAGAGTGTGATAACACCCTCTTTTGGGGTCACTATATAAATTAAGAGTTAGCATCTGAAGAGTAAGAGTTAGCTTAGAAATGGTTAATAAAGGCCGTTGTTAGCATTACCCCAGTGTCCCTGGTCCTGAACTGGCCCTGGAGATTCCATTATAAGCAGACTTGTTAAGGCACTTGTTTTCCTCTAATGAGAGAGATTTATAAAATAACTTCACTAATGATTGCATGTAGCAATCACTAAAAGAAACACTATATACCACACAGAAAATGACTATAGGAGAGAGAAATGTGTCCTGACCTTGAGCACCAGATTGTATTCTCTGTCATCTACAAGTATTGGCTAGGTAACAACAGAGGGACCGCCGAGACAGAGAGAAAAGTATGTATGGTGGCTGGACAGGTGGGAGCAAGGGCGGTAGACTAGGTAAGAAGTGGTCTTTCAATCCATGCTAAAAATAGTCTTTATCCATTTGGCAATCAAAATTCACTGAAAGATTTTAGACAGACAGGGTCTTCGTGTTTGACTTGTGTTTGATAGAAGTACTTAAACTGCAACTTAAAAATGGATTAGAAGAGGTTCTAGAAAAAGAGAGAAGATAGCAGTGGTTAAGTAGCCATTTTAATGATCAAGCTACACAAGGTAGCTTGCCTTACAATGATGTCAGTACAGATGGAGATACATAATCTAGACCTTTCTCCTCTTATCTGGTATCTCTACCTTGGAAGAGCAGCTCTAGGTGATAGATTTATCTCTCTAAACCTGTATTAGACTCTAATTATTACCACATTTAATGTGAGTGAGAGATCACCAGCTGATATTAAAATTTCAGAAATTATTTGATAGGTGATAGGATCTGGTGATGCAGAAACCCCCAAAGACAGATTCAGGTTCAGAGGAAAAAACAAAGAAAAGAATTGTTGATAGAAATAATAAATTCCATTTTCACAAAATAAAAATAAAAGTGCTCCATCTAAGGGTATTGGCCATGACTTCTAAGGACGGGTGAGTTTTATGGAAGATACAAAGTCCTTTGGCTCCTTCAGTGGAAAAGTTCATCTCTCTGGTTGTGACAGAGAGGATATGCCTCCTTGCATGAAGGCAAACCTTGGCTAACATAGCCTGGGCCTGTGTTGACAGTTTTCAGATAGGAAACTTTTAAAGACAAGGGCTTGGAAAATGGCTCTCAGAACGCCTGATGTGGAAAGAAAACATTTGGAATTAGATTTGAATTTTCCTATTTGTTACCAAGAAATGAAGGAATCTTCCTATTTGTTACCAAGAAATGAAGATAGGATAACAACTCTTACAATGTAATACACTGAGATAACAACAGATGAAAAGGTGAGGGATTTAAATCTTGTTGAACACTTTTGCCTCCAAGGTTCTTTGCCTACCTAGTATTTATTTCATCTTCATGTCTAAATGGAGTGTTTGGTGGTATCCTTACTTTTTAAATAAAGAAATTTAAGCTCAGGGAACCTCACCAACCTGTCCAAGATGATGCAGTCTGAAAATGCTGAGATAATATTTGAACCTATCACAATCTGGTCCTGAAGCTTGCTCTCTGTTATATATGACCTCTGTATTTAGGCATCATTTCCCTAGTCTTACCATTGGTTTCACCAGGCTTCCTATATGGATCTTCCCCCTCATTCCTCTCTGGAAAGTGCAAACAGCTCCCTTTGGGAGCAATGTGAAGGAAAGTAGGTGTTGTGGGAAATCAATAGCTGTACTGCTTTTTTGATTCTTCAACACCAGAGCTCAAGACTGCAAGACAAAATACTGGAAGAAGGTGGGGAGAAAATGTTTTATAAGACGGCAGCAATAAGATGAGTTGGAAACATCATCACCCCTGGGTAGTATTTCATAGCACTAAAACTAGTGCCAGGTGCTGCTTTATGGGGGTCTGAAGGATTTATTAAGGGGAATGTTGTGATTAAAATGGGGTCTACCATTCCTTTTCTTTCCATATGGTCTCTACCTTCTGTCTCCAATGTGACCACCAGGGCAGGGCCTCCTTTGATAACCTTCTGGTTATCAGCATCATTCACAGTGGTTTCCTTACTGGGGATATTAGTTGGGATATGTAGAGAACCAACATTCTCTGGAAGGAACTAATTGCTTGAGTGATAAGAAATTCCATAATCAAATCTCTAATAGCTGTAGCAAGAATGTGTTGGCAAGTCATATTAAAATTCAAGGATTAATTTTAAACATACACATAAACATATAAATTCCAGGCTGAATGCCTGAACCTCAACCCTGTTCCCTTTTCCTTTGATGTTTTCCTTCCGTCAATCACATCAACAATTCAGCAACTTCACTGGTCCATCTGAATTAGTATTGATTTGATATTTTCTAATCAACTTAATTTTTTATGTGTAGCTTCATCCTAAACATACAAACGATGAAATTGATGGCAATTGTTTTTCTATATGTATTATGGCAATACCTATTATTCCTAAGTGCCCTTCAAATGAGCCTCCCCTCATTTGACCACATTAGAGACTCTTCCTTTGTAATAAAAAGGGGCCAGATCTGTCACTTGTAGCCCCAGTGGCAGCCATTAATTATGTTCTTTCCCTCTCCTAATGTCAGTCTCTCCATCTTCAAACTGGGAAAGCTACTACCTACCCCAGGGAGTTGTTAGGAGGATTCAGTGAATCAGTTCTAGCTAAAGTATGTTCAATTCCTTCTGGGTACCAGACACCAGGCTGTGCTTTTGCTTTACCTGTCAGAATCCTTCCCTGCTCTATCTTTACTCTCTTTGACATAAGTAGGTACTAATTTTTTATGTTTTATAATTAGCTTTTAAGATCTGACTGAAACTACACATAAGAGTTTGCACACAGTTGCAGGGACTCAGTAGACCTTCCTAAAAAATTACTAATCTCTCCCGATCCCCTGTCCCAGATTAACAACTTCAAGCGTTCCGGAGCCTCAGTGAAGCACTTTCCCTGGGAAAAGATGGCAACCCTTTGGGATGTCTCATGTGACCTAGAAAACAAGTATTTGTTTCTTAGGAGCTAGAGATGTCAGAAACCAATCCAAATAAACAATTTCACTATGGACATTTTCATTCCAAAAAAATTTTAAAATACTACCAGTATTCCTTGAACAATAAACTAGTATCTTATCACAACATTTGAACATGAAGGGAAGAAAATGTAACTGAAAGAAATAACTAAAATATGCCATATCAATGATTGTAATTTAATGTCAAAACTTGACCATTTAAAAATAATCTCCTCCTATATACAGTAGGCTGGTGAGCAATGTGGAGGTAATAAGAATTATGAAAGGAAAAATTTAAGTTGCTCTTACTAAGTTGCAGGCATTATTACATCTGATTTAACTAACATGAATGGTCTTGTTACCCATTCTTCCACAAAAACTGTAAGAAATGGAAAAACAATTGTCTTGTTCTTAGATGGACAGAATCTGGAGTGGGAAGGGGATTTAAATTATCATGTTGAAATAACTGAAGGGTTTAAATTACTTGTTATGATGCTTTATTGATTGAGGGTCCAGTTAGTTGGGTCCTTTCAAGTCCCAGGTGTAATGGAAAACTTAAAGGGATCCAACCAACTTGGACACTCAACCAAAGGGTCCAAGGATCTACCATTCTCTAAAGCTCATGTGGTGACAGTAAGTGGGTTAGCTGTTGCAAGACCCTGACTCCTTCAGAGGAAAATGTGGAAACTAGTGTCTTCTTACCCTCATTGTTCTCTAGGAAAACTCTTGTTTTCCACCTCGGTTGGTATGTTGCAAACACTTTATCCCAGAAACACTGGGGGCTGTGGGGAATGGAATGCTGCCCATGAGCCAGATGTTTGTAAACCTTAGCTCTGAAATGTGGCACGATACCACAAACTGTCAAGTTGTGTAAAAAGTAAAGCAAAGACAAAAACAGAATGTAATATTTACCAGATGAGATTTCTTTGTGTGTGTAATCTTGTTGGAATTTTGGGAGTGTCCAGCTCTCCTACATTTCAAAATGCATCTTGTGTCCCACCCCACCCTACCCCCATCCCTCACTCTCACTTTTTCCCTCCTGCCAGGGAGAGAGAAAGTTATGGAAGTAAAAGGCTTTGTTAAACAACAAGCTAGGCATAGCTCTGGGCAGTCAGCTATACATTGAAAGATGTACAAGACATGTTTGGCCCCATCTCAGACGGAGAGTCCTGAAAATATTATTTCTGGAACAACTTTTAGAATTAGAGCTAAACAAGGGCTTTTTGTGTGTACTTGGCAATTCTCATTGTGCATGAGTGGATAAACAGTTATAGAAGCTCTTCATTCATTCGTTTGACCAAAATTTCAGCTTGTATAAAATAAAAGCATATTCAAAGAAGAATTTTCAGCAAGGAAATATTTCTCTCTGTATGACTACTGCTATCATTTCACTATGTATATATGCTGACACAAATGAACAGACTGTGGATATCAACAGGACATAGTTGTTAAGAGTTTTTATACTGAATCAAAATGGGTAAAGAAGAAAGGATTTTAAACTCATTTTCAACAGATTTTTCTGAAGAAACAGCAGATAATTCTAGCTTCAATTTCGAAAGGGTAGGCCATTCTCTTTAATTCAAAGTTCGCATCACAAATTTTGGGGTGCCTTTTCTGTTGAGAGAGGAAGTGAGGAATTTGATTCAGTGACTTCCTTACAATGGACATTTGTAAGAGATGGGTTTAGGTCCCTAGTTTTATACCATATCACCCCTACCCCATTATAGCTGATTAGAAGAGTGAACCAGGGAGCCAGCCCAAAGATTAGGCGATGAATACTACAATTCTCTCTTTCTTTAGAAAATCTGAACTAAGAGATTCAATACCTAGGATCAGATAATGGCAAGTTCCTGAACTGAAAGGTCACATTGAGAGAAAAATGGAGTACCATTTTTTAGGCAGTTGTAAGATGAGGGATTAGCAGAGAAAGCCTGTCAGCCTGGGGAAGTGGGAACTTCGATCAGTTGCATGGTAGGCATGGACGGTCTTCCATGTCAACCCTCAAAAGGCCTCAAAATAGGTCACTTCCTTTTATTGGAGCTAGCTTGCTCCTAGATCTCCAAAAACACTTTAATGGCAATAGAAAGTTCCAGCACTATTTTACCTATTCAAGTTAAAAAATATTTAACATTTAAGTTTTGACTTAAAGAAATGGGGATATTTTAAAACTATTGTTTACTCAGCTGATTTTTACCAAAGTCTCTTATGCCCTTGGGTAACAACTGGGGTAGAAGCAAAACCAGTGTAAAATATGCGCTTTCTGTGCTTGGCATAAAGCTGGGTTTAATAATTGTGTATTGAATGGAATTTATGGTATGACACAAGATAGGTGAGAGGAGGGTGGGTTTGCAAATAAAACTGCTAATAGCTACATTCCAATTCTACCATAGATGGTTGATTTCAATTCTTTTTATCCAGCTGTGTTGCAGTAAGTGAAACTGGAAGTGTTAATAGCAAATTAAATGAAATAGATACTGTACATGTGCATTATGGGAACCATAAACTCTGTAACCTTAGCAGAAGATTCCAGAGGAGGAGAAAAAGATCCCCCTGGTGTGCTAGTGGATAATTTGAAAGAAACCACCTTTTTCAAGTCCCACTTTTGACTAATGGAGGCTCCAGTGACAAAAGATCATAGTGCCACGTTGGGAGGTCAAGGTGCTAGTTTCAAATTGCAATTAAAATGGATTTCTGCATCCATCGCCAACCCCATCCACCCCTTACCCAGCTCAGTCCCTGGATTTCTCATTTCTGACGTGCCCTTCCCAAACACTGAGGTAAGAAGTAAATCTTTTTTTGCAAAACAGCACACACGTTAATAATTAATACTGATGTTTGACACTTACTATGTTCTGGAAACCTTGCTAAGTCCCATACTTTCTTTCTTTAAGAGTCACAGCAACTCCGAGTGGTGGCCATTTTTCTGATCTCACAGGCCAGGGAAGTGATGCTCCACCAAGATCAGGTTACTTGCCCCAAGTCACACAGCTCCCAGTGACAGAGCTAGGATTTTTCTCTCAGAGCCGACTGTACCACTCATGTTGTGTACAACCAGGCTCTTCAAATGACTCATTGTATGCTTCCATCTTAAAGAGGCTCACTTCCACGGTCACCTCTGCTATTAGATATTTTCTCTCAAATGACCAGGAATCTAGATCAGAAAGCTGTAGTTTCTCTAATTAAGAAAACACTGGTCTCATAATGCATATGACCATTAGCACGAAATGATCTTGGACATTTTTTTCCACGTATTAAAAAGAAATCACCCTTTCTAATATTATCTGTGGCAGCACACTGAGTTAACCCAAAATGTTTGATATGATTTAATTATCAAGTTTATTCAATTTTATATAAATTAATAAACATACTTCAAGATCACATGTTTTGAGACTCTTATGGCAATTCTCATTTCAAAGAACTTAGGACAGACCCACCTCCTGCATAATTCTGTGTGGTAATACTGCTCACAAATAACATGAATTCCCCTAAACAAACACAAAATCATTGGATTTGCTTGCTTTCTTTTAGGAATTATTAGGAGAGACATTTGATTTCTTTTAGAATAAATTCATGTTGCTTTTGAGATCCATTTTCAAGGAAAACAAAAAGGTCTTATATTTTGGTTAGTATTTCATTTTTTACATTTTAAAATACTTTTTAGGGGTTTGCTGGGGATTGAACACAGAGCTTTATGTATGCTAAAAAGCAAGCTGTATGAGTAAGCTATACCCCAGGCCCAATTTTTTTTATTTAAATTATAATATCAGTATAAAATTTAATCTGTGAAATCTGTTTAACATCTCCCTTAAACTAGGTGCAGTGGTACATGCCTATAATCCCAGCTATTCAGGAGGCTGAAGCTGAAGGATGGAAAGTTCAAAGCCAGCCTGGGCAACTTGACCAGACTTCCCCGGTACTGAAAAAAAAAAAAAATACCCTTAAGTAGTAAGATCAGGGGCATTATTCTACTGCATAGTGGGGGAAATTCCTAACTTGCAATTGGACATTGGTCTTGCAGGCAGAGGTCCTGTTTTCCACCCCAGCCCCCACCACTGTTGCCAGCGAGATGTAGGGTCTTGTATACAATGTCCTGCCTTTCTGGATTAAACACTGTTGGTTTTGCTGCTGTGCTAATATAGAAATGCGAGTCACAATTATGCAAATAAGTATTTGCTTAATATAACAAATTGTTCTATTTGGGCTCCTTTAGTTGTGCTATCTGACTTTTTTTTTTTTTCCTTTGAAAATAAGCTGACTTTGGAAATAAAGGAAGTGTAATAATTACCACGGGAAATAGAGTTTGAAGATGGCAAAGGAGCCAAAATAGCAGTTTTAGAAAAGAAAATCAAAATAATTTGATGTTCCCGACTGCACTATTAAGGGGACTCCAAGGAGAGGAAAGAGTGAGAGAGTTCCCAGCACTATTAAGAGTCTAGAAGGCTTCTCGTCATCCCAGCAGTCCTGCCATATACCTTGACGGCTGGCGTGGGTTCAAAGTGTAGAGGGTTCTTTGCTTGGAAATTCTTTCTCACCCACATGAAGAAGAATAGGGATTAGTGAATACGATGCTTAGCAATGGAAGCCACACCCACCACGAAGCAAGTGTCCATAGCTAATTCATTAATACCCTCAACCTCACGGATCATTCCCTGCCTCTTTCTCCTCCCTTCAGTTTCTCATGTTCTTTCGTTTTTTAAAGAGAAAACGTCATCTGATCTGGCAAAGAATGACAAACCTCCAAAGTAGACATTTTGTATTCTAATGACAAATGCTATCCTGGGTCAGCGAGAGGCCCTGGAGGTACACAGAGAGAGAATTATCTAGTTGTAATTGTGATAAGGCCGGGTAAGGGGAGAGCTTGGGAAAGGTCTTCCATCAATGGATAGGTGCACCCTCTCCTCTGGGCAGAGTCTGAGTCAGCAAGAGGGATTCTCCCTTCGCCCACTACAAAGGCTTGGGGAGGGGGTTAGTTAAGATCGCAGACCTGACGCTTATCAGGATGGTCAAAATACAGGTAACATTAGCCCCTTCTTTGTCTTACCAAATACAAAACCCTGTCCCAAAGATGGCAATAGAAAACCTTTTTTGATTTCCTGGCTTGAATTGAGTTTAAGATGCTTCTCTGAATGCCTAGTCCCTTCTAGCTTAGATTTCCCTTCTTCTCTAGGCTATCTTGTGTTCAGGTAGAATTTGGGGCTATGGGGAACAGAGTGGAGGGAGATTTATTGCTACTAGCCTTGCTCCAATGCAGGGAAGGAAAAACTTTCACTTTTTGTTTTGTTTTTATTTTATTTGGCCCATGACTCTTTGAGTGGCCTTGGAGATAGAGCACAAAGTGAAAAAATCAGGCCCACTTGTTTAAGAGATTGGAACTGAGGATAGAATGGACTATTATGAATGATTATCTGGTAAGCCTCACAAAAGCTAACAGGGAAACACATGCATAATATATTGTGAAGAAAATTGAAACAGGTCATACATTATTATATGATATTTTTCTTTTTAAATAAGTGTATATTCAGATATGCATGTATGTGTTTTGAAATTGAAAACATATACAAGGAAAGATACAAAAATGTTAAATAAGGGTTGTCTTGAAATGGGGGATTTTGGTGGCTTTAAATTATTTTTCTCTTTGATTATCTGTATTTTTCCCTCCTTTCTTGGATGTTCAGGCTTTATTTATATATTTCTGCATTTTAAATTAAAAGCCAGAATTTGCTTGTAAATGGATGGAACTGGAGAATATCATGCTAAGCAAAATAAGCATGCCAAATAACCAAAGGCCAAATGTTTTCTCTGATATGCAGATGCTAATTCACAATAAGGGAGTGGGGCTAGGGAAGAATAGAGGTACTTTGGATTAGACAGAGGGGAGTGAAAGAAGGGGAGGGGGTATGAGGGTAAGAAAGATAGGATAAATCAGACATTATTACCCTATGTGCATATATGATTACACCACCTGTGTAACTCCACACCATATACAATCAGAAGAATGAGAAGTTATCCTCCATCTATATAGGATGTGTCAAAATGCATTCTGCTGTCATGTATAACTAATTCAAACAAATTAAAAAATAAAAGCTAAAAGACAAGATACCAAAAGGTTTGGGAGGTGGAGGAATAAGTCAGACAGATCCAGCTGGGGTCTGCCCATGCTTTGGTCTGGCTGAGGAATCTGAGACAAACCACTCGCTGTTCTTCTCCTCAGGTTCCCAATTATAAAATAAGCGTGACAATTGCACCCGCCTTGCAGGTTCCTGGTAAGTGTTTGGTCATCTAAGATGCATGGTGCTGCTTTGTAAAAGTGTATGCCTTCTGTGAACATGGAGTGTGTCCACTGGTACTTGGCCCTCACCATTTCTGGAAGAGCTGAGTCAATCCTTCAAAACTTCCTGTGGCTGGTGGGGAATGATTCCCTTGCCTCCTTTGCCCCTCGGAAATGCCCACCATCCTCCACAGCCCTGCCAGAGCCCCCGGCTTCTGTCTGACACTTTCCTCATCATGGCAGTGGCATAATGTGCATGGAAGAGCATCGCTCTGGACATATGGTCAGGGAAAACAAGAAAGGCATAGAAATGATCCAAGACAGAATTTCAACTACACGTGGAAGACCCAGCAGGCTAAAATTTAAACCCCATTCCACCCTGCACTACCTAGGTGACAAATCCTGTAAGCAGCCTGAATCTCAGCTTCCTCACCTAGGAAAGGGGAACAGTCCGAGTGGCTGGCACACAGGGTTATCCCAGGGCCTGTGAGAGAACTGCAGCCCCCAGCAGAGAAGGTGGCATGAAGTGAGTGCTCAGTGCATGCCAGCAGCTGCTGCTTATCCAGGGACCATCCCTGGTAATGACACTCAGTTCCAACTCACAATGACAATCATTACTACGAACTCTTCAGTATTAGTGAGGTTAGTTACAGTGTGGATCCATTAGTAACCCCAATGTGCTGCACTCTTTCCATGCTTTCTTATCTTTTTGGTGTTTGAAATGCAACAGTTCGATCCTCCAAACGGTTTCCAGGCTTTACGATACTCCAGCCCAGAGTATTACCTTTGCCTAACCCAAGAGATGTAGAAAAAGATCAGCTAGAGAATGGCTCTCACGGCAATAAGTAAATAAAACCATAATCTGAACACTCTTCTCACAGGTCTTGAAACTTATTTTTATTTTTTTTTTAAATATTTTTCAGTTGTTGATGGATCTTTATTTTATTCATTTATGATTTACATGTGGTGCTGAGGATCGAACTCAGTGCCTCACGCATGCTAGGCAAGTGCTCTACCACTGAACTATAGCCCTAGCCCGAAACTCATTTTTAGACTTCACTCTGACTGTTAAAGTCAGGGGCCCTGTCATTCCCTGGAAATTTACTGGGTACAGTGAAGCAACATGAAGGATAGCAAAAGATAACAAAATAATGAAGCCTGCAGGTCTGTCTGGATCTTGGCTTCTCTGTCCTTTAGTAATTCCTAGAAAGCATCTGTACCTGTCTCACTCAACTGCTGTAGAATGAGAAATTATGTTTTTAAAGATTATATAATCCCTATATATAATAGGCATTTAATATATATGTATATATATATATATACACATGTGTTTATACATATATATATAACTAATATTAATGCTACTTCTATCACCATGCTGAGTTCAGAAGAGTAAAGATGATATTCTTTCTTCATCGTGTGCTAAACAAACAGCCCTGGTGTTAGGCAATGCTCTGAGCACCTGATAGGAAAGAAGTAATTCACCAGAAAATACCAAGGACAGGAGAGCAGCCACCCTGGATAGCATGGTTGTCTAACGTAAGGATGCTTAGTCAGCATTCACAAGGAAAAGATACTTCTTTACAAAGAAAAATCATAAGACTAACATCAGCAATGGATATTACTGATCATTAATAATATGTCAGCCCCTATTCTAAGTTCATTGTTTATAGTAAATTTGTTAACTCACAACAATGATCCAAGGAATATTATCCCACTTTACAGATAGGGCCACTGGGTCACAGGAAGGTTAAAGTAACTTGCCAAAGTCACACATTCAGGAATTGGGATGCAAACCCAGGCCATCCTGCACCTGTGTCCATGCTCTGCCCCATAGTGTCACCTCATTGCCCTTATCCAATTGGGCTGTCACAGGGAAGAGAAATTCACCATACTCTATTACTGCAGGAGGTCAAAATAGAGCCTGTAGTAGATACTTTAGGAGAGATGTTTCATTTCAATATAAGAAAGGCTAACAGCCAGCAGTGATTCAGACTGGCCACCATGTGAATCTGTGAGTCTCCTGTTCCTAGAAGTGTCCAAGTATGTGTTGGACAGCCACTGGGAATAGGAAAGTTTTGAGGGGTTTCTAGTGTCTGGAAAAATGTGACACTAAATAACTCCAAGTTCCCTCACAACCTCAAGATTCTCCTGTGCTTAGACTAACACATTGTAGTTGTTGAACAAAAATTGGAGTAAATAAATGACTAAATGAATTCAATGATTCCATGATCATACAGGTGAAACACTCAGCTACTACGTGTAGGGCAATGTGCAAAGCAATGACCTTTTTTTCCTGAAAGCTACAATGCTTAGTTATTCCTTTTCTTTCTTTCCTCCCTTCCTTCCATCCTTCCTTCCCCAATCCTCTCCCCACCGCCCACTTTTTCCCTCCCTTTCTCCCTCCCTCTCCCCTCTTCCCTCTCTCTTTTCTGTGGTACTAGGAATTAAACATTGAACCCAGGGTCAGCAGCATTCTACCACTGAACTATATCCCCAGCCCTTTTAAAATTTTATTTAGGGGGTCTTGCTAAATTGCCCAGGCTGACCTTGAACTTGTAATCCTCCTGCCTCAGCCTCCCAAATAGCAAAGATTATAGGCCTGTGCCACTATAATCAGCTGCTGAATTTTTTTAGATATATCAGTCAACAATAAAGGTTGTCCTCATATAGTAATTATATATTTGACTGTTTTCTACTACAATTGGATTGAAAAATCTTTACCCACAAGAGATAATGCCTTACCAGTATAAATCAAAACACATACTAGAAGACTTAATTATGATTAAATGATGGAGTCAATAGAAATATGATTTAGTTCCAGATGAATATGCTAGATGCTACCAAGATGTTCTGGGTCAGAGATCTCTCCTGAACCATTCATTCATTTTCCAAATGCTGATTGTTTTGCCTAAATTAACCCTTATGATATGCCAGGTCCTAACAAAGAAGAATGAGAATAACCTTTCTCTCCATGGCAGGCATTTGCCATAGCAGATAATACATAAACCTATGATGGAGGAAGTATGGGCCCTGGGGGCCAGGTGAAAGGCAAGTTTCAGGAGAATTCCAAGCCAAAGGGACTAGATGTTCAAAGGTCTGGAGGCAGTTACAGGACCAGGTACTCAAGAGGCTTTTGAGAATCATTTGTTCACTAAATACAACTTATCTGTGTCCTGCATCACTGAAACCAGTGGTTCTACAAGTGTGGTCCTCAGAACATCAGCTTTAGCAAGATCTGGGAACTGGTTAGAAATGCACACACCTCAGGCCCAAACTTAGACCTGACTCAGATACTCTAGAGGAGGAACCCAGTGCTCTGTGTTTTAGCAAGACTTCTATGTAATTCTGAGGCACACTCAAGCTTTTTTTACCTTTCTAAAATCAGGTACTCAAGTAGAATTAAGCCAAGTAAGTCTTCCCCAAAAACACACACACACACACACATACACACTCACATTGAGATTGTAAAGTTAACAGTGATGGAGTATCATTTCTCAGAAAAAGTAAAGCTTTACTTCCCATAGCTTGTTCATTCTATTCTTCCAATTTTGGAAGGGTGGATGGCCCAAGGTGTTGGCATCTAGAAGAGTATACATGTCAAGAGGCTATTAACCTGCTTAAATACCCTCTCTGATGATGGAAACAGCTTCAAGAGCCTCCTTTCCTCCTGCTGCCACCTGAGACATTCAAAAGTAGAAATTTATGTCTCCTTAATGGGTCTCCAAGGACAGCCCTAAGATTTGGACTGTGAGTCTCTGGACAAACCAAGGAAATAGAAAGTGAAAACAAACATGGACATTTATTTTCCTAACTTGCCAATTGCAAACAGAATTTTGTTTAATAAACCATGAAATTATTCACAGAGGTCTGTATATTATTCCAAAGTACAGCTGGCTAATGTAAAAACATCTTTTCTCTTGGACTTTCAGGCCATATACAAATCCCAAGCATGTTAATTCGTATTTGTTGATTGGCAAGACTTCTCTCTACCTTGTGAATCCGTGTATTGGAAATCCCACTATTAAGTGAACACTGTAAACAAGAATCTGCAGAACTGAGCCGTTGCTGTTAATCTCAAACACTTCCCTTGAACTTCACTGCCTCCAGCTTAGCCCAGGTCACCATCTGCACCATTGAAAAACTGCAGTAGTCTCCAAAGTACTCCTCTGAAATTTGGCCATTAGCTTTTTTTTTTTTTTTCCCATTCTTACCTGTATATTCAGCCAGAGTGAATGTTTTTAAAAATGTACATTTGATTATGTCAACTGCTAAGACTATCTTCAAAAACTTCCCGGGCTGGGGTTGTGGCTCAGTGGCAGAGGGCTTGCTTGCCTTGCACATGTGAGTCACTGGGTTCGAACTTCAGTACCACATAAAAATAAATAAACCAAATAATGATACTGCATTCATCTATAACTAAAAATACTTTAAAAAAAAAAAAACTTCCCAACATAATTAAAATAAAACACACTCCTTGCATACAGCCCTTTGAGTCTTCCTCTCTGTCTCATTGTGGGTTTTTCTACTCTATTCATAATACCATCCCTCCTTGTTCTCATTTTGAGGCAATTATTTTCTTCTTTCTTGGGCCTTTGCACTACCATAAATCCTCTCACTTCTCCTCACCCAGCTATGTCCAATTCCTACGTAGGGAGTCCTTTTTTGCAAACCCCACCAGACCTCATAAACTGGGTCAGACCCTTCTGTTATACACTCACAATATTCCCTGGATGACTTGCATATAACCATTATCAAAATTGCAAGAAAGTAACTGCTTACTCAAGTGTATAATATTCTCTTTCCTGGTGGGACACAAGCTTCACTAGAGCAGAGACAATGACTGTTGAGTTCACTACCACATTCTCAGCCTCTGGCCCAGTGTGTAGCTTGGAGGATGTTTCAGTAGATATTCATGGAATGACCCAATAAATGAAGTAAATCTTTATGAAGATGTAGAATTTCTGGAGCAGTTTAAATAAGGGGAGAGAAATATAAAAGAGCTGGAATGAAAACCCTTCTAAGCATAGGAAACCACTGTGGAAAGCTTCAATTCAGACAAGTTTTTAGGCAGAGGACTTGTAACTGGGCAACCACCAGAAGTCATATGCACACATAAGGCTCCACGGTGCTGTAGCCATGAACATAGCTTTCCAAGCCCAAAGGGAAGAGAGACCCAGCACTGCAAAGCAGAGTACTTTATTTTACAAGTTGGACACATTGTTGAAAACTCTTGAAGGTTTACTAAATTAATCCTTGTTTTCTTAGAGTTGGGAGCAAGAATGTTTCCTCTTGGCCTTGAGTCTCATAATAGTGTGTTCACTAAAAACTTCTCCGCATTGGCAAACCCAACTCTGCAGACTCTGAGGACCTAGGCAGCTCTGAGTTTAGGGTGATGGAAAAGGTCAGTCGATAGAGCCTGTGAAGTGTCTTTTCTTGGGCCTTTCTTGGTGTTGTATCCAGAATCTCCAGCTGATGTATCAATTATTGCAGACATATGCTGGCAAGGAGGAGAAATACATAAAAAAAGTCATCTGCTTTCAAAGAATTATTAGTACCTTTAGCTAAACAAAATGACGAAGCCATAACTTTTCTCAACACACACATACACACACACACACACACACACACACACAATCCATAGGACAAGACAACTTCTATGTTGGACATGCCACTCACAAGGTGCTTCATGACATGGTTTGGAGCAGGTTCAACATGTGGACATTTATCCTTTCTGAATCACCTAAAGGATGCCATTGGTCTTCTCTCTGCCCACATATTTTCTGCTTCATGTCTTAGTGTCTGGAATCCCACCATTAGGTACTCTTTCATTGGGATAAAGTTTGGCCTTTTCTATGTGGGCTCTGTAAATAGTGAATGTGTGCAGTTAACCTCCAGTTCAGTATAAAATAGCTGCCCAACTTCCTATTACAGAGCCCAGGACATAGTAGTCACCCTGCAGATGGTAGCTATTATTAAGGGAGGGCTAGGAACAGGGTCCCAACTTTTGCTGCCCTTTGGAATAATGAGGGATCCTTTCTAAAATGCAGATGCCTGGGCTCTCTTCCCAAGATCCAAATGTAGTTGATTTGGAGGGGAGACCGGACATCTGTATGTCTTAGTTTCACTCCAGGTGACCTTGCTAGGCAGAAGATATGAAGAATGATTGTCACTCTGACCTACAGTGGGTGACCACACTGCTGATGAGGAGAAAGTGAAGGTAGGCCTGAATCCTCCTAGAAAAAGGGATGGAGAGGTCCTCTCACCTCCAAGGTCTGGAGTAAAGCAGGGCCCACCCACCACTGTAATTCAAGAGCTCTCCCCTCGCCCTCTACCCTGGCTGTGGCCTCCCTGTTTATGACTCAATGAGAACAAAAATGATAAAAATCATATGAATTATATGGAGATCTTTTGTAAAGGTGGACGGCTAAAAGAACCCTTAGTATTTTTAATTTTGTAAAACATATAATAGCATCCTTGAAGAGGAAAATCTTCTTTTCTGTTAACTTTTATTCACCTTCATTTAATTTTTAAATATGTAGTAAACACGATAGTAGGGCTTCTCATTAACTGGGGTATCTTACAGTCATAATTTTTGATACACAACATTACTTACCAATTAGCCTGTCTTGTTCGTTTAAATTTCTTTGCTCATATTTTAATGGGAGCTAATGATGCCTTTGTTGACTTATTTAATGTTATGTAAATGTGGCTATAAACTGTGAAGGGTTTAGGCAGAAGCACTATTTTTGCTTACTCTTCAGATTTTGGAGTGTGTAGAATCCCCAGGAAACACACATATCAACACAATGAATGTAAGCTACTGAGGAGGCCAAATAATAATAATAATTTTTTAAACAAGCAGTGAAAGATGTTTAGAAGTATGAGATTTTTATTTTGCTTTGGGTTAATGGTTTATTTGGGTATCAAAGGAGTTTCAAAGTCAACTTCATGTAAGAGTTATTTTTTTTTCTCCCCCTTTTTTCTGTTTCCTTAATTAGTTGGCATAGGCCAGTCTGAACCTGTCTTCTAAGCTTGGGCAGTGACACTGGACTTAGCAATGGCAGGTTTGCCGGGTTTAATGGACCTCTCAACAGAGCTCCATTCTCCCTTTTTGGCAGCACGTAAAAACTTGAATGAATACATGAATGAATGAATAAATGAAACCTGCATATAGATGGTCTTTCCAAGTCCATGACTTCTCAGTACTGTTGGCTCTGCTCTCCTGTGTCCATCATCCTAACTCAGCCACTCACACCCTAATCACACCTGAGACTCTGTCCTCAGCGATAAGCAAATGCCATCTTATTTCAATTTTATTTTCATTCCTCCATTATCTGATTTTCTAGCTTTCTCCCTCAATTACCACCTTGTATCATCTTTTCACCATACCAGGACTCCTGTCCATGAGTCCCTAAAACCTTCTCTATCCCTTATCAGCTTCACATTCTCTCTTCCTTCTCTATCCAGCTTCAATTCTACAGTAAATCACCAAATGACCTGCATCCTTGAATCCTCAGCTTTGGTTAAACTCCAACCTTGATTAAATTCCTTTATACTCAGGCAATTCAACTGAATTGCTGTGGAGAAATGTTTGCCCAGGCTAAATGGACTCATGAATTATGACAAATATTTTGCTACCAGGTGAACACACTATTGTTTGAGAGCTGTGACCTAATCAGCCCACTTCTCTAGCCAAGTCCCACCTGTCTACCTTACCACCCAGTTAATTTATTCAAACGAGGGTGGGCTGATTAGGTCACAGCTCTCAGAATATCTAGCACATTCTGCTGCTTTTAATCACTTGTTACAGGTCAAAATGTGTCCTGCCCCAAATTATATGTTGAAGTCCTAACTCCCGGTACCTCCCTTACTTGGGAATAGGGTCATTATGGATATATAGCTAACTAAATTAAGATCACTAGAGTGAGTCTTAATCCAGGAAAACCTGTCCTTATAAAAAGAGGGGATTTCGACACAGACACACACACAGGGAGAATGTCCCAGGAAGATGAAGACAGATTGGTGAATGTTTCTACAAGCCAGGAAATGCCAGAGTCTGCCAGCTAACCAGCAGAAGCCCAAGAGAGGCCTGGAACAGATTTCTTCTAACGTTCCTTGGAAGAAACCAACTCTGCGGACACCTTGAGCTCAGACTTCTAGATTCCAGAACTGTGAGAGAGTTAACTGTAGCTAAGCCACCCAGCTGGTGGTCTTCTGCTTTGCAAATCAATGCATTACTCTATCCTACTTTCTTCACTCCAAACCCTCAACATCTCTTCCCCATCTCTCTCTCAACTGCTGACCCTGATTCTCCCTTCACCAAGAAAAATGTAAACCATCAGAAACCCCCAACCCCATCTCATCAGCTCCACAGGAGCCTGAAGGAACTCAACTCCCTTCTGCTGATAGCCAGTCCAGAGCCTGTGACACCCTCCCCACTCTGCTCCTCAAGGACATTTTCCTGGCAATTTTCTTTCCCCCTTCCTTTTTAAAAAATCTCTTTTCCCTCTCTCTCTACTGGAGCATGCTGATGGGAATACAAACATTCTGGTTTTTCTCCCATTTTCTCTCTACAAAATAAAATCCTCAAGAAAATGTAGGCCCTTGTCTTTATTCTCACTTTCCCCCAGCAATTCTCACCTTCTTCTGTGGCTCTACTTTGCAGCGCAACTCCTTGGAGAAGTTTCTTCTGTTCATTATCTTTAAGTCCCTTCTTCTCACTCCCTAAGCCCACTCCTATCAAGCTGTCCTCTACCTACCAGCCTACAGACACCTCTATTATCAGGCCACAAATGCATCCATGCCAAATCCAAAGGTCTGTACTCAGTACCCATCTCACCACCTTGGTAGCAGCCTCTGACCCTTTGACCACACCTTTCCTCCTAGAGACAGTCTCTTCCTTCTGGGCCAGCGCTAAATGCCATCGTTCCTCCCTAGTCTCCATTGTGGCTCTTCCTCTCCCCCCCTGATTTCTTAGTGCTGGGGTCCCCTAGTGCCCAGTCTTGTTTTCATCTTACCTCTAATGACACACTCTTCTCAGTAGTTGTTTCTTCACATTGTTCCTTGTGCCTGGTACACTCCTACTTTAGGGAGTGTCCCCTCTACTGAGAGAACCTTTCCTGAATGTCTTCAGCACTAATTTCTCTTACTTTCTTAAATATTTGCTGAAATTTTCTCTTCCCAATAAGATTTATACTGGACATCTGAGTTAGTTAAGCTTTCATGGCTGTGAACAAAATACCTGATAAGACCAACTTAGAGAAGGAAAAGTTTATTTGGGGCTCATGGTTTTAGAGGGTTCAAACCATGGTTGGCTTCATTGCTTCATTGCAGAGCAACTTCACTGCTCTGCGCCCAAGACGAGGCAGAACATCATGGCTGGAGGGTGAGGAGGAGGAGCACTGCTCACTGAAATGTAAAGAGACAGGAAAAGCGGCCACAGGAAGATGAACACTTCCAGGTCTATCCTCAGGGACCCAACTCCTCCAGCCAAGTCCCATCTGTCTAAGTTACTACCCCGTTAATTTATTCAAACTAAGGTGGGCTGATTAGGTCACAGCTCTTAGAATCTAATCATTTCACCTCTGGCTATTCCTGCACTAACGGGAGCTTCTGGGAGACACCTCATATCCAAACCATAGAACCATTCTCCTACCGAATACTTCAGTGTGCACCCAATGCTCCTGATCTTCCTTGGTGTTCTCTTCTATTTTTTCTATTTTTTTTCCACAATATTTGTCAACTTATTTTACCTATATGTATTCTTTTTATAGGATGCCATAACAAAATGCTAGACTGGATGACTTAGATAACAAAAGTTTATTTTCTCACAGTTCTGGAGGCTGGAAGTCCAAGTTCAAAGTTGACCTGGATTCTCTGGAGGCTTCTCCTTGGCTTGCAGATGGCAACCTTCTTGCTGTGTTCTCATATCATCTTTTCTCTGTACTGGAAAACCTGGTGCTCTTCCTGTCTCCAAATTTCCTCTTATTATAAGAATATTAGTTGGATTGTTTTAAGGTCTACCCTAACGACCCCATTTAACTTAAGTCACCTCATTAAAGATCCATTCTCCAAGTACAACCATATTCTAATCACTAGGGTTTAGGGCTTCAACATATGAATTTTGAGGACACATTTAAGTCCATAACACTAGATAACTGTTATTAATTAGGAATCATTATTTAATATTATTTAATTATGATTATTATTGATCAATTAATTATTCAATTAATTATTTGTTTGTTAATATTATTTAATTGATCATTAATAACCTTCTAGTCTCACACTCCCATGGAAAAGTCAGCTTATGACCACAAGGGGGTCATATTTACCCCCTTGTTATCTACTTTGCTGGGGGGGCCCTCTGCATGAGGAGTGGTACCTGCTATCAGGTGGGCTCTTAATTACTACTTATTGAGTGAATAATAGGATAGATGCAAGTCCAGGTTTTCGAGCATTAAGAATAAAGATGGGCAGAGTGGGTCTAGAATTGTGGGAAGCTAAGCTGTGTTCCTAATTATGTGAGCTTAAGTAAGTGGCTTATTCTTGCTGAATCTTACCTTCCCCATCTGCAAGACTTGGGGTTCTGATCTGCCTGTCTCACTAAATAGCTTTAAGGCTTAAATTTAATAATGTATATGAAGGTTTTGGGGATCCTGGATTCTCACTTAAATTAGGACCATTGTATTAACCTCATGGTTAACAGTAATAATAGTATTATTAGCTACTGTGGTCTAAGTTTCTCCTGTGGGTCAAGCATGTGTTAAGTCTTCATATTTACCCCCTCTTTGAATCTTCACAGAATCTTCCAGATTGCTACTACTTCTCCATTTAGCTATCCAGAAAAACAGGAGAGCGGTCATTGTCTGGTTGTTAATAATATGTGTGTGCTGTATGTTACGTGGCAGTAACTAATTTGACCTTTAGTACTTGAATCATATGTTTGTGGGTACATACGGGTGTGTGAATTTAGGTTAATATTAGACTTCTTTCCTTCAGATGATTAACTTAATGCAAATCAAAGATGTATAGGATTTGCATCTCATGACATTGTCTCCTACAATGTCTGGCATGCCTAGGGCATGGCAGGAATAGCAAAATCTCTTTTTTTATAAAACCCTTCAAACCATAACCACTTAACCCAGCAAATTTAGGACATGAGTGTTCTTGTCTGCCCTGTGGGTAAATATAATCTACTGGCTTTCCTGAGTATTTCTCTCTTATTTTAAATGCTTCATTTTTTTTTCTTGTTTTTCCAGCATTGTAGCAATTGCTGAAGGTCTGCCAAGAGGGATTACTGCTAAATCTTGTCAGAGAAAGAACCAGAGTAATTTGTGTACAGTTCAGTTAAAATTACACTGCTACACTTGAAGCTAATATTATCCTAATGAGTTGAAATGGAGGGAAGAAGTTTGCTTAGAAAAGACTGTAAGTGACTTAGCACTGGTTTCTCACTTCCAAGGATAATGTTCTTCACAACTGTGTTTTGAACACATTATTATAGATTTAAATATTTTAATATTCATTTATTCTAATTTTCCTTTTGATAGGTACCATCTCTGTGCTTGCATTTCATCAACTCTGACTAGTGACACCACTCTATTTAATATCTTCCTTGGCCAAATTTCTTGTGAATTGGGAACTAGGTTTCAGCTGCTTAGGGAGGCTTCAATAATTCTTTTGTGTGGTTCAACATTTAAAACTCAGATACTAATCTAAAATCCTTTAACAAGGAATTATTCAACCTAGAGCTTAAATAAATGCACTGGGATACAATCTACCAGAGATACTATCAATATTCACCCTAAATCACGACTTAGCTCCATTTTCAGTTGTGTTTGAAATAGACGTCTTTATTCTTAGGTGTGTCAGTCTGGAGTATATCCCAGGCAATTCGTAGTTTCTGTACACAGAACAAGCCACTTCTGAAAGGGATCTGCAACTACCTGTGCTGAAAAGTTTGGACTCCTTGACCCCAAAGTACCTAAAATATTTCCTCAGCATCCCCCACAGTGTCTGAATTCCCATCACCTCTGCTGGTCATCTGGAAACAAATGGCCTCTAGTAGGTCCCTGTGAAATGTGGATATTAGCTGAAAGAAATGATGTATGTCCTTTAGACATGTTAGTAGGTGACAGTTATGGAGGAAATGGGCACACGAAAGGCATGTTATGGCAAAGAAAGGAAACCAGAACAAGCTCAAACCCAGGTGGCTTTCAGAAAAAGATGAGATCCTATGGATAGTTCCAGAGAAAAAGAGAGTGATGGTTAAGAACATTGGGTTCCTGGGCTCATCTCTACTGGTAGACACTGAGCTGATGGTTAATTTTCATGGTGCCCAGTTTTACAAAGGGCCACCCTTCCTTATACACCTTCTCACTCAAAATTTTCTCCATTATCCCTGCTCTTTACTTGATTATCTTTTTCTATGCAGATTTTTCACTCAAGTGTAAGCTATTCATAGCACCCTCCTAGACCATCTAGTCTAAAATAGAAGCCCTCAAATCATCTGTTTTGGTCATGGGTTGCCATAACAAAATACCACAGACTGGGTGGCTTAAGGAATAGAAGTTCATTTTCTCACCAATTTGGAAGCTGGAAATCTGAGATGTGGGGGCCAGCACAGTCAGGTTCTGGTGAGGGCCCTCTTTCTTTCTTGATGATGTCAATGGCTGTGTCCTTATAAGGACAGAGACAGAGGAGGAGAGAGAGAGACCAAGTATTCTGTGTCTCCTCTTTTAAGGGTACTAATCACATCATGGGGGATCCACCCTAATGACCTCATCTAACCTAATTCTTTCCCATAGACCCCAACTTCAAATACCGTGACATTGAATGTTAGGGCTTCAAAGTGTAAATTTTCTGGGGATACAATTCAGTTCATATATCACACTTTGTCATTCTATCTTGCTTCAGTTTCTTCATAGGATTTATCCTAATCTAAGAGTATATTGTTTTGTTGATTTGTCTGACATTTTCTCCAACTGGAATATAAGCTACTTGAGAACTAGAGCTAAATCTACCTTCTTCACGGCTGTGAAACCCTGAACAAAACCTACCTCTCTTATACAAAGAGAGAAAGCACTTTGTAAATATGTGGAGGATGAATACATGAAAGTCAATTATTTTCAGCCTCTCTTGTGTAACGAAATTGAAGATTATAGAAGCTAATATAAGGATTGTCTAGTTTAGACTGTGTTCTGTATACAACTCCCACAAGAGCTTGGTTAACTTGTTATTGTTTATCTGTGCCTCTCATTTCTCAACAACCATAAAGCAACTACTGCATGCTAGGTAATGTTTCAGACTTGCACATTCAGGTAAGAATAAAAGAAAGACAAACAGACAAAGAACTATTTGACAGAGGGAATTTGCTCTTAAATGGTATGTCAGAATGCTCTTATAGCACAAAAGGAAAGCAATCAGCTTTCTCAAGGTGAACTATACAGGTCTGCGTTTCAGGTAGGGTTTATGAGCATGTGAAAAGGCCTTCAAAGAACATGTTCATTTTATGTCCATGTTCAGAGGCTGCCCATTGAATTGTGTAACAAAGTGACCAGGCATAGGAAAAGGGAGACAGAGAAGTTAAAGTGGTAAGGTTCAAAAAGGATAGTGGGCCAGATACCTATATGGTAAGGTTTGCTGAGGATCCTCGACTTTGTTTCCTTGAGTGTGTGGAGCCATTTAGAGTTTGAGAGTAGGAAAGGAGCACAATTGGCTTTGCTCATCTTGTTAAGACACCAGTGCTTCTGACTCTGAGAGCATAGATTCTCTCCTCCCACGTGTCATAAACCACCCATTTCTGCTCCTCTATCCCCCATAGGTTAGTCTGGGAACCTCTGGTATGAGAGAGTATTGCTGGCTTCTTCCAAATTATAGCTACTGCTAGAAAAAATGGTATCCAGGTCAGGAACACTTTCAAGTCTATGGTATGTTAATCACATAAAAAAGTGTGCTGATGTCAAACAGCAATAGATTGAAGAAAAGACATTGTGGATGGTTTCAAACATTTACAACGTTCTTTACCTTTGGATTCAGAGGTGGATTTGAGGACACATGGGAATCACGGCCATCCTACACGTGTGTACACATCACACCAGTGATGTTTATTCTCTCTGTAGATCCTAGGCCTACCATCAGAAAGCCACATGATCATGGGAAGTTCTCTAAGAGTTCTTTTCTTTGCATCTACAGTGAGTAGTAAAAATATGTATCATAGGGTGAGGTCATGAGCATTCAATGTCCTAGTAGTGTAGAGAACTTAAGGCAGAGCCTGCATAAGGTAAGTGCTCAATAATAATGACTAGAAATTGTTATTGTGACTGATTTGATGATACTGGCATTTATATATTTCACTCTCAGTTTTTCTCAAACACTCAAAAATGTGGATGATGACACTTAAAAATTAACTGTGACTATTAAAAAATGTACATATGTGTGTATATATATACATACATATATACATATTTATGTGTGTGTATATTTTATATATGTATATATATACATATATATATACATACATATATATATATATAGCATATCCTTGGTTTATAGTAGGTGTTCAATAAATTTAGGATCTCCTTATCCATTTAGATCTTTAGAGACATTAATATATATTTAAAATACCTATGCCTTCTTAAAACCAAAGCCAGAAAAGCCATAAAAAATGATAATGTCAATAAAGGTCAAGTTTATTAACAATAAACTCCAAGAAACACTATTTTTTGATCCCTGTGTTCTTTTTTCATATTGAAACCAGATGGCATTATATGAATGATGACACTATTTGTTATTTAAACAAACTTTCAATAAGAATAATAGAATATTATCCTTCACTTTTAGTTCTCTTTGACATGTTTCCAATGAATCTTTGGATTCAAGTAAAATGGTCTTAAAGCTAGAAAATGGGCCAGCCAGTGATAAGAGCCAAATGAGTGAATTACTATATAATTTTAGGTGTATGCATCACCTCTTCTTTGACTCAGCATTCCCTCCATAAAGAGCTAGACTTTAAATTGATGGTCGTGTGCTAGAAGTGGTAGAAATGTTGGGTACGAAGGTGCCTTGGAAAAATTACTCAATGCAGCCATACGTTGGGCAAGGCTTGGAAACCATCTTACCATTCCCCGTACTGGAGAAAGAGTTTGTTATTGTACATCTATGATCACTGGGATGGAAGGGGCATCAGAGTTAGGTAGCAGGCAGGGAAATTAAACTGATGGGGGGGGCAGGCAGTTTTTCCGGTCAGTGGTCCTCAATTCTCTGGAGCTCCTTTAGCCCCATAACTGAGGGAATACTAGAGATCGCTAATCCTTTGTATTACTTTCCTCTATTTAAATATCAGATGAACTTTCCAGGACCATTGAGAGGAGATACTGCTCACTTGATATCTAAGGTAGAAACTTTAATCCACCTCCCCTCACACACACACACCTCCTGCCAGAGGGCGCAGCTCTTCCTCTGCATGGACTTTGAGCCAAGTTCTTTGACCTTTGAAGTGATACGTAAGTTTATTTTTTGTATGTGTAACTCATGGGCAGCTTCCTGAAAAGCAAGTCAAATTTTCACTGTGTTCCCCTCTAGAAGTTTATGAATCTAGAATATCAAGTATTCTAATTATCTACTTCTACTAGGAGATCTCTTATTCACATGGTTTTAACCATCATCCTTAGCTGCATGCTCAGATCCTTACAGGGTGTTTCCCTCAAAGCAGCCCTTTCCTCATGCTGTGTGCACAATGTTCCTTCATTCATATACTTTCCCTTACTTCATGGCTCCACATTTTCCCATCCTTTCTCTTCCTCATTACAACATCTGCTCAACCATCAAGTCCTAGCAATTTTTCTTGGAAATTTTCCTTCATCCAGTCCCTTCCTGTCTTCCCTAAACACCATTTCCCAGTTTAGGACTTCACCACATCTCACCCCGACGAGTACAGCAGGTTCTCTCCTCTTTCTAATTCTCCCATAAATTTGTGCCTCTTGCTGCAGCCAGAGTCTACCATGGAAAGCACAGCCTGACCACATCACTACCCTGACCACATCACTGCCCATGCTTTCTTGGCAAAGGTCTCCTTCCTGGAAAGGCACATATTTGGCAGTGCAGGAAAGTGAAAACTTAGTTATATGGCAATATGATGGCTTACAAGTATAGCTTCCTTTTCTGCATTGAACTTTCTTCAGCAAAATATGTGCTATAGAGTACCAGTTAAGGAGCAGACTATGGAATAGGTACTGCGCTATGAGATAGGTGAGATCCTTTAAGAGCAGATAGTCTCAGGGGGAGCAAATGTGCAGCAGACAACTTCATATGCTAGGACTGGTCTTGGTAACAGTAGTGCACACAAGGGCTCTATCAGCACAGACCAAGATGCCTGCTCATGTAGGCAGAAACTGAGGGAGGGTGGTGGCAGGAGGGAGTCAGGAGAAACCCTGGGAGGAGATGAAGGATCAGACTCTTGAAAGCAAAATAGAGGGTCAAGCATTCCCAAAAAAAGGGACAGGATTCTCAAAGGCATGAATCAGTGAAGTGTACAAGCATTACTGTCAGCTGTACAGTAGCCTGCAATGTGAAATGCACTTAGGGAGAGAGGAAAAATGGGCTTGGAGAGGTTATCAAAATGGCTGGTCCACACAGGGTCTCGTACTTACTCAGTAATATTCAACATGACCTGCAAGTTGTTTGTTTTCTACTTCTCATTTTTTTACTGCTTATGTTAATAATGTATAGGTGCTAATGTAAAATGAAAGGACATTTATTTTTAAATGCTTTGAAAAATAGCAGTCACCCACATGCCTGAGATTCAGTCTATGACTCTATTTGTGCCAGAGCTTGGTCCCTGTCAGCATACTGCTTCTTAAATAATATTGTATATTCTCTGTAGGAATCTGCTCACATGACTAATAAGTCTTCCATAAGTGATGGTCGAGGTTCAATTGCACAAAGCACAGTTATGAATGAATGGGTAAAAAGTTCAGATACTGCGACATGTACTTTGAAATGCACGTGGCCAAGACATTGGTGGTATTAAAACAAATATCCACCAGCGAGAGGGGATTCTCACTTAAGTTAAGCCTCTAAAGAGCTCATGAGTCTCAAGATAAAAATGTAATTCCTTCAGCAAGGCAATTACATAGGAGAGGGTTCCATAGTTTTTAATCATAGGCTGAAAGGGATCTCTGAGGCTCAAAGTTCATGAAACATTTGAGAACGCTCTGGATCCCTTTGCATATGATATCCTGCTCTGTTTATGACTATTAATCCTGGGTGGTGGTTGTGGTGATGGTGGTGGTGGCAGAGAGTGGGTGGGGGAGTTTTCTCACATAACAAGTTGAAGCAATCTGTTCTTCATTGACCAACTCATGGCTCATAAGTGAGTAATCAACATAATCTAAATACTGTAAAATGAAATATTCTTTTGGGCTCAACAAAATGCGTGTTAGGTTAAAACCAATCAGTAGGAAATGGCTGGTGTTTGTTAGTATTTGAGAGGAGAGACCAGATTCTTTGCACATTAGCATTCCAATTGGTGCCAACATAAACCTCCAGACCTCCAAGTCACAGAATGTGTTATTGTCTTCAGATGAGTGGATCTGGGACTGCTTGTTAGTCCTATTTCCATTGCTTGCTTGAAAGATGGAGCTCCATATTTCCACAGACTCTGGTGACAGAGGTAACAAAACAATCCTTCTGGGGGTTGAACATTATTCCTCAAATTGGCATAGTCCTGGCTCTTGTTTTCATATAATCATGGAGTTGGAAGGGGGGCGATTTGCACAAATATGGTCCACGTGACTGATCTGGCATTCACTTTAGCTAAAGATGTTTAGTGGTGGAACTCAGCCACCCAGCGGGGGGCCCTTTCTGCCTGTGAAGGAAGCTCCCCCAGGAAGGGCATGGTTCCTTAGGCCTTTGGGGCCATTTCCTAAGAGTGCTATCAGATATTATTTTCTAGTATCCTGCCTCCTAAATAACACCAATTCTGCAGGATCTCAGCTCATCTTATTTCTGATACAGAATCTTCAGTTTCCTGGGGCTTTAGGTAGGGAAGAGGTAATATAATCTCCTACCTGGTCTAAAATGGTGGATCCCAGGAGAAGAGGGCCACAGCTTCAGACACTAGTCTGCTGTCTCTTTCCCTTCGCTAGTGAGCATAGTGTGGAATTCAAGCTGGGAAGTTCCATAAACCAGTTTGAACCTCATCACTTCCTTTTACTAATTGTACCTCAGAGCAGATAGCTTAATCTCCTTCATTCTCAGGTTCATAATTTGTGAAATGTTCCAATCATTATATCTGCTTCACAGGATTGTGGAAAGAATTAACTTTAAAAAGACATATTGAGTGGCACCATCCAAGATGGTGGCTTTAACACTCCCCCAAATTAGCCAGTCACAATGCAGTAGGTCTAGAGTCCCAGTACCCAGGAGTGGGAGGAAGAAGGATCACTTGAGCCCAGAAATTCAAGACGAGCCTGGGCAACACAGTAAGACTGTCTCAAAAATAAATAAAATAAAATAAAATCAAGTTACAATAAAGAGATACTCAAAAGATTTCCAAAAAATTATCTCCCACACAAACACAATAGAAAAATTGGCAAAATTTGTCAATTGACTTTTAGAAGCAGAGAGATGAACTAAAAGCATGCAGCCATCCAGAGAGCATAAAAAAAAATATTGCCTCTCAGCTGGAATGCTGAGTTTTGTGGCACATTAGGTTGCCCTATTCCCAGACCTGATTGATCTACCCGGTTCTGTGGAGGTGTTGAAAACCAACACCCCACAATAACAGCCAAGCCAATAGCCTGGCAGCCACTGAAGGAGAGAGAATGAAGATGGAGCCCCTTCGAGGCCTCATTCCCTTTGAATTATCTGTATTGGACCTGTCTGGGGTTCCCTGGAAGAATCCATTTAGAAAGCTGTCTTTGTTTAACCTGAGTGCTTGCCATGTGAAGAGCCCTTTACCTGGGGACATTTGTTGAAAAGAGATAGAGACTATTGATTAACACCATGACTGCCTGAGGATGTAAAGAACAGCTGGAGTCACCAATAGGCTAACCACAGCTGCAAAGGAAAATCTGGAAATGAGATGTCCATAAGTGCTCTGAAAAGTTCTTTCATGTTTCTGGCAATCAAGAAGATCATACAAAATATGCTTTTGTATGTGTTCAGGAAAGACTAGAAAAGAACCTAAATTCCTGTGTGTATGCTTGTGCTTGTGTGTGTGTGTGTGTGTGTGTGTGTGCATGTTTTTAAAATAGGTAATATTTGTGCATCTGTAGCGGGTACATCATGGTAATTCAATACATGTATACAAGAGGTAATAATAAAATCATTGTTATAACTATTTTCATTTCATTAGCCATTAATATATTTTTTTTGTGTTGGGAATTTTACACTGTTTTTCTAGTCATTTTGAAATACATCACAAATTGTCTTAACCAAGAGTTACGTGCTGCACTCAAGAAGAACCAGAAGTAATTCTTCCATTCAAACTGTGTATTGATGATGCTCCTTATTGAACTTCTTTTCGCTGTCACTCCCCTTCCCCGTCTCTAGGGACCACTATTGCATTTGTGTTCTACAAGATCAACTTAATATTTTCCACAAGTGAGTGAGAACATATGGCAATTGTCTTCCTATGTCTGGATTATTTCACTTAATATAATGATCTCCAGTTCATCTATGTTGTTGCAAAAACACATTTGGGTTCTTTTTTATGGCCAAATACTATTTCATTGGGTAAATATGCCACCCTTTCTTCATTTATTCATCCACTGAAGGGCATTTGGGTTGATTCCATATTTTGACTACTGTAAATAGTGCTGCAATGAACATGAGAGGGCAAGCATTTTTTTTTTTTTTTTTTGCGTGAGGATTTCAACTCCTTTGGATATATATTCTCAGTGACAGAGTTGCTGGATCATATGATAATTCTATATTTTAGTGTTTGGAGGAATCTCCACACTTTTTTCCCATAACAGTTATTCTAATTGACATTCTCACCAATAACGTAAGAATTTACTTTTCTCCACATCCACACCAGTTTTTGTTATGTTTTGTCTTTTTGATAGGAATTCTTGATGGGGTGAAATGATATTTCATTGTGGTTTTGATTTGCATTTATCTGACGATTAGTGAAATTGAGCATTTTTTCATGTACATTTTGGTCACTTTTAAGTCATCTTTGGAGAAGTGTCATTTTTAGTTCATTAGCCCATTTTTAAATTAGATTGACTGTGATTTTGATATTCTAAAAACAAAATTCACTTTTCTAAAACATAAATATATCTTTCCAATTATTTATAATATTTAGTTCCTTTCAATAACACTTTGCAGTTTTCAATGTGCAGTGATTGTGCCTCTTATGTTAAATGTTTGCCTAAGTATTTAACATAGTTTTGATGCTATTGTAAATGAAACTGTGTTCTTAATTTTATTTTCAAAATGTTTATTGTTTGTGCCTAAAAATACAATTGAGCTTTGTGTATCAATCTTGCATTGTTGCAAGCTTCTTGAGCTTATTTAGTAGTTTTCCTTATTTATTCTAAGTAATGTTCCATTTCCATTTTGGCTAGGAACTCCTTTACATTCTGTGAATCCACAGATAAGATTTTTGTCTGCTACTTTTCTATTTGTGTGCTATGTACACACACGTGTGTGTCTGTGTGTGTATTTTGAGATTACTACATTCCTAAATTATTATTGAGAAGATATTTCTCCTATCTAGGGATTACAATTACTATCAATTCATAAGAATTTAATTTCAATTAATAGCAACTTAATTTTGATAGTATAAAAAACATTGCTCATACAGCTCTGTTGTTCCTTTCCTTTGTGCTGTTACATTATATAAATTCTGTTTACATGTTGTTTGCCTCAAAATATACATTTGTACTTATTACTATGAAGTTTTCTTTTAGATTTTGGAGAAGACAAAAGAGTTATAAACAAAAATGCATGTACATTTTCTTTATGTTTACCTTATTATGTATATACTTATTATTACTGGTGATAATGGTAATGGTTATTTCTTCATGGAGTTAATCTCTAGTGTTCTTTCATTATAGTCTGAAGGACTGCCCTTGTAAAGTAAGCCTGCTATTGATGAATTCTCCTAGATTTTATTTATCTTGGGCTGTCATTTTTTTCTTCAATGATTCTGAAGCATATTTTTCTATGTATAACATTCTTAGTTAGATATCTTTTTCTTTCAGCACCCTCAATTTATACCACTGTCTTCTTGCCTCCATAGTTTCTGACAAGAAATCTGCTGTTAATCTTATGATTCTTTGTGCCAAATCATTTGCTTCTCTTTTGCTGTTTTTAAGCTTCTACAGTTATCTTGGTTTTTCTACAGTTTAAATATGATGTATCTTAGATATTGATGTGGATCTCTTTGAGCTTATCCTGTTGAACTCTGTCGAGCTTCTTGGATATGTTAATAGACAATTTTTATTCAATTTGGGAAGATTTGGACATTATTTATTCAAACATTTTTTCTGCCTTTTATTAGTCTATTTTTTTATTGATAATAATATAGTACTACCGTTGGTAATTGTTTAAAAAAGATTTATTTTGGCTTACTGTTTGAAAGTCCAAGTGCTACATCTGGATATTTTATATATATATATATATATATATTTTATATATATATATATATGTATATGTATATATAATATGCCATATATATTATATATAATACATGTATATGTATATATACACACATATATATACATATTGTATTACATATATATGTGAAATTGACTAGTAGATATATAGATAGATCACAAATATTCAATCATAGGAGCTCTACCCTGATCACTTTATTGAATCCTAATCACATTCTAAAGGCCCCATTACAAACAAACAGTCAGATTAAGCTTCTACTCACTTAAAACTCACAATGGAGATTAAACTCCAATATGAATTTTGGAGCGGACAAACCATATTAAAACCATAGCAGCTGTCTCTCTTTCTGATACTACTTTTATGTATCTTTTAGTATATTTGATAATATTCCACAATCTTCTGACACTTTATTTTTCCTCATTATTTTTGCTTTCTGTCATTCAGACGGGACAATTTTAATGACCTGTATTCACATGCACCATTTCTTTTATCTGCTCAAATTAGTATTGAGCCTTCTAGTGAACTGTTCACTTCTGTTATTGTAATTTTCAAATCTAGAATTTATACTACATTTTTAAATTATAAATTCTGTTTCTACGTTGATGCTTTCAATTTGATGAGGCATTATTCTCACACCTTCCTTTAGTTATTTAAATGTGATTTCTTTTCTTCTTTAGAATATGTTTAAAATAGCTGAGTTAAAGTCTTTTCTAGTAAATGCAGCATCTGAACTTTTTCAGAAACAGTTTTTATTGATTCTCTTTTAGCCATGAATGGATCAAATTTTCTTGTTTCATGAATATCTCATAATTTTGGATTGAAAACTGGACATTTAATTTCTTTGTGCTTCATAGGTTTTGTTTCCATTTAAAATTTTTATTTGTTCTTTTTAGTTTTACATGACAGTAGAATATAAAATCTGGATAATATATATAATACATATATGGAGTATAACTTTTCCACAAATGGTCCTGATACATATTCATTCACATAAAAACAGTATGTGACTGGTCCAGTGGTGCATACCTATAATCCCAGCAACTCAGGAGGCTGAGGCAAGAGGATTTCAAAATCAAAACCAGCCTCAGCAACTTAGTGAAGTCTTAAACAATTTAGGGAGAACCTGTCTCCCAAAAATAAAAATAAATTAAAAGAACTGGGGATATAGCTGTATGTAAAGTGTTCCTGGGTTTAATCTCCAGTACAAAAAAGAAAGTCTGTGTACTCCTATCTTGCACCATATTCAAAAATTAACTCAGAGCTAAATTAAAGATCAAAAACTACAAAACTCTTAGGAAAAAATATAGGAATGTTTTCTTAACCTTAGATAAAGGAGCCATTGCTCCTAAAATAGGACACCTAAAATACAAGCAATGAAAGGAGAAAACAACAGAAAAATTGAACTTCATCAAAATTCAAAACTTTTGTACTTCAAAGAAAACTATTACAGAACTGAAAAGACAACTCACAGGACAGGAGAAAATATTTGCAAGTCATATCTGGTAACTAGTATTCAGAATATCTAAAAAACTCTTACAACCCAATGATAAAAAGACAATCAAAATTGGACAGAGAATATATAAAGACATTTCTCCATAGAATATATGCAAGTTGCCAATAAACACATAAATAGATGCTCAACATCATTAGCCAGTGGGGAAATACAAATCAAACCCCCACCACTAGGATGACTATGACCAAAAAGACAGATAATAGCCCAGGTTATTGAAGATATGGAAAAATTAAAACTCTCACACATGGATGAAAGAAATGATAAATGGTGCAGTACTGGAAAGCAATTACATAACACAAAAGTTAAACAAAGAATCACGACATGACACAGCAGCTCCACCCCTAGGTTTATGCCCAAGAGGATTGAAAGCTATGTTCACATAAAACCTCAAAAACTTGTAAGGTTCACAGCAGCATTACTCATGGCCTCCAAGTAGAAACAACTCAAATATCCACTGACAGATGAATGGATGAACAAAATTTGGTATGTTCACATGATGAAATGATACACTTAACATGAATGAAGCTTGAAAATATTATTCTAGGCAAAATAAGTCAGGCATTAAAAAGCCACCTGTTGGGCTGGGGATATAGCTCAGTTTGTAGAGTGTTTGCCTCACATGCACAAGGCCCTGGGTTCAATCCCCAGCACAACAACAACAACAACAAAAAAATAGCCACCTGTCACATCATTCGTTTCATATGAAATAATAAGAACAGAAAAATTCATAAAGTCAGTAGCTAAACAGGTAGAGAGAGACAAGAATTAGAGTGATTGCTAGTGATATGTGTGTATAATTATATGTAAAATTCTACATGTATTACATACTATTACTTATTATTATATGATGCTTAATATATGCACACAAACACAGCAATATATTTATGGGCAATTTTATAGGTTTTAACTTTTATATTTAGAAAAGAAAAACAGATTTGAAACCCATATTCTCAACTTTTACCTTTAAAGCTGGAGAAAAGTTAGTCAAATCCAATGTATATAGAAGGAAGTATGTACTGAAAACAAGACCAGAAATCAAAAACAAAGAGTAAACAAAAACTAGAGAAAATAAATCTAAAATTTGTTTGCTTGAAAAGATTATTAAATTGATAAAATGCTACAAAGACAGATCATGAAATAGAAACATAAGTAACCATTCCAGAATTAAAAGAGGGACATCTTTATAGATTCTATGGGCAGCAAAGAACAATTCTCAAAATCGTAAACAACTGTATGACAATAAATCCTATGGTTTGGATTAAATCAATAAATTCTTAGAAAGACATAAGTAATTAAAAAATGACACTGAAAGAAACAATTGAAATAGCCTTGTTATCTTTAAAAGAACTGACATTTCATATTAAACTTCCCAATCAAAAGCAAACAAAAACCACCTTTTGACCCAGAGGGTTTTTTTTTTTTTTTTTTTTTTTTTTTTTTTT